>JAOEGS010000740.1:9470-47926 GCA_025447755.1 Corythornis vintsioides | reverse complement strand
CCTCCCTTCAGGTAGCTGTAGAGAGCAATAAGGTCCCCCCTGAGCCTCCTCTTCACCAGACTAAACAATCCCAGCTCTCTCAGCCTCTCCTCATAGGAGAAACTCTCCAGTGCCTTCACCAGCTTTGTTGCCCTTCTCTGAACCCATTCCAGTACTTCAACATCCTTCTTGTAGTGAGGGGACCAAAACTGGACACAGTGCTCAAGGTACTGGGTTTGATGAGAGACAGTGCCGGAGGAGGGATGATAGCTGGGGGGGGGTTTGCATCGAAATCTCTTCATCTGGATTTTGAGCTAATTGGTAATAAGATAGAATTTTAGAAGTGGGGTTTTTTTTGAGTGGGAGAGCAAAGGAAAAGAATGTGGTGGAATTCTAGCAGCTAAAAATCTCCAGACGCAGTGGGGGGAGGTGTGGGGGTGTGGACAGCACACCACTTGGAAGATTTCAGTGACATTTAATTCAAGCTAAACCCCACATTTAACCAAACAGCCGCAACCTAAATCGAGATTCAAGGCTCCACCAGCTCTGTTAGTGTTGCTGTCAGCAGATCAGTAGTTGGGCTCTTGCCTCTCCCTCTGCTGAAGCTGTTCAGTGAGAAATAGCCCTTTAGAAGTAGGACAGGCTGGGAACATTTGCCAGAGAAAGTGTATTAATTTCACCTGGGATTTTTGACAGTAATGGAGCATTTAGAGGCTTTCATATGCCCAGAATATAATTGTACTGTTTCTGGTTGGTTGATTTGCAGAGCAAATCTGCACAAGGTCCTGGGAATGCTCTAAACTCAGCAGATCTAACTAAAACTTGTTCTCTTCTAGATAGAGTTATTGGACACCGTTGCCTTAAATTTGCACAGAATTGATAAAGATGTCCAGAGGTGTGATCGGAATTACTGGTATTTTACTGCTGATAACCTGGAGAAACTCCGAAATGTCATGTGCAGGTAACACAGCCTGGAAACTTTCTGTCATAATCCATCAACTGCAAGATGAAAGCAGATGTTTTTAACATATAACAGTCTGTATAAAAATTTTTATTCATGAACTGGTAACTCGCAAGGAGGAGGAGCAGGTCAGATGGTAGGTTGGAGAGCATGGGTGTGTTTGGAGTCCAGGGCTGGATGAGATGCAAGCCTTGTGGATGGGATGTGGTCAGAAAGCAGCAGAGGGCAGGGAAATGCTCTGAAATGTGAAGTGTCAAAAGTTCTGAGACACAGATGTACAACAACTGCTTAAGATCTGATTTGCATAATCAAATTACTCTTTAATACGACATTTAGCTTTTGAGGAACAGGAAGAGGATAATTCAATAATAATTAATCCTGTAAGTAAACAATTTATCACATTCTTTTACCATTTCCCAACACATGAAGAGCCTACAGCAAGAGTTACATAAGAAGAGATATTTTCATCTCACATCCTCATCGTGGACTGTTTATAAAGCCTTTAGGAATTGTACTGGAAAAACAAAACAAACCAGCAGAAATATTCATCCTTTTATACCAGTGTGTTGGAAGACTTGAATTGTGTTAGTTCTGCAGACTTATAACTATCTCTTACAGCACTCTAGAAAATTTAAAGCTTAAACACTTCCCAGAGGAGTTGCATTTTAGGTGTAACTCAAATTTTGAGGCCAACGTGCAGTAGGAGGTTTTTTAATCCTGTTACCTCTTGTGTTTTCTTTTCTCTGCAGTTATGTTTGGGAGCACCTAGAAGTTGGTTATGTCCAAGGCATGTGTGACCTCCTGGCTCCTTTGATGGTTATACTTGACAATGGTAGGAAGGGTTTTCTTCTGGAACACACTGGTGTCCTGGGGGGGTCTGTCTTTAGAAGCAGGAGTTGTGTGTGTCACCCTGGGCCAGCTCAGCAGGGAAATCAAACCTGCAGCTCTTTGTTTGCCCTTCTCTGCACGTGGCTACCATCACTATCTCTCCATTAGTTCACTCCCTGATTTCCAGAGTTTAAATGTTAGGAAAATTTCAGAGCAGCTGTGTTTGCAATTGCTGAGGCTGGAAACTCCACCATGAGCTGGGGTCTTTTGAGATGTAACTGCTAAAAATGGTCCAGAGTCAGATACCATCCTGTGTTTGATTAAATAGGGGTGATGGGTGTAGGGAGCAACACCTCTTTTTTTCCCTTGCCCTGCAGCTCATGACTGTGGTTCAGGGAAGTGTCAGACTGAGCAGCACTGAGTTCTGTGTTGTGTCTGCAGATCAACTGGCCTACAGCTGCTTCAGCCACCTGATGAAGAGGATGAGCCAGAACTTCCCCAATGGAGGTGCCATGGACACACACTTTGCCAACATGCGGTCCCTCATCCAAGTGAGTCTTGTTAAAGCCTGTTTGAGAGGAGGTGGGGTTGTGGCAGAGCCTCAGAGATATCTTGCTGCAGGGCATAGACCAGGAACTCCAGTGATTGCCACTGCAGAAAGCATCAGGCAGCTGAGCAGGATCAGCACGAGGGGTGAAAACGAGCAGGATAAGCCATTATTTGCTTTGATAGGTGGCACATTAAAAAGTCATGGAATCTGAGGTCAGTCAGTGAAGATGGCCAGGACAGCAAGCATGGGCAGCACACAAACAGATGGCTGCAGAGATTCTGTGGAGTAGCAGAGTGCCAAAGGGGACACCCAGCTTGTCCAGCAGCCCTTGGGATGGCACCTGTGCAGAGGGGCTGTTAGTTAGTTGACATCTGTTTCCCAGACACTTTGGCACGTGGCTGTTCAGCTGCAGAGCACTCAGATGTCACAGTGTGGAACTCTGCCACTGCTCACCACAGTGACCAACTGGCAATGAAAGGGTCTCTCTTCCTCCTTCTCTCCAGGTAAATGGTTTCAGTCTCTGCACCCCAGCTCCTCTGTTACAATCTGAGTGGAGTTAGGCAGCAAAATGAAAATTTGCCACTTGGAAATCAGTAGGATCTGTAACTTTCTGCCTGGAGCTTTAAAACCACAGTGACTATTGACTGTTGTCCCCTCGTGTCTTCACCTCACCAGGCTGTGCCAGGGCACCCACATCAGGTGCTCTGCAAACACTGTAGCAGGAGGTGCCTGTGCTGAGTATCCGTGGGGCTGGGGGATGAAGAGCAGCGTGGGAGTCTCGCCCACACCCCACACCTTTGGTCTGGGTGACTCTGATGAGACACTGACCAGAGGTGTTTTTGTCTTCCAGATTTTAGACTCAGAGCTTTTTGAGCTGATGCACCAGAATGGAGATTACACTCACTTCTACTTCTGCTATCGCTGGTTCCTGCTTGACTTTAAAAGAGGTACAAGTTCTGTGTTCTGGGTGGGCCCATGTCCTGTGCCTATAGCTTAGAGTTGTGCAAAACTGTGCCCAGCTCTGGCTTCTGGTCTGAATGCCTGGCTGGTGAGTGGCAGCCAGGCTCCCAGGAGAGCCTGTAGCTACGGAACAGGCAGTGGGGTGAAGTCAGAGCCTAGAAAGGAGTGTTGTAAATTCCTGATAATGTGGTTGGAGCCAAGTTTCCACTCAGTGCAAATGCCTGTTTGCTGGAGAAGGTGATCCCAAGTTGATCCCCCTCCTCTGTAAGCATCAATACCTCCTTTCTGATGCATTTGGTAGCACAGAGCAGCTCAGCAATAGCTCAGGAGCTGTTGTACTTTGAGTGAGGTAGTTTCTATTCTGTGGGAGCACCCCAGGATCCCTGCACAAGCACACTCACCCCCCACCCAATCTAACAGTTGCTTACCATCAAGAGACCCATCTTGCCCTCCTTTAAAGCAGTCCTGTTGCCATACCTGTGCAAGGGACAGGAGCAGGTGGAGGTGAGGGGGAGAGGGAGGCACCAGGTGCTATTCTGCATGAGGCCTGTAAGAGGTTGGTGAGAGAGGGGGCAATGGTCAGTGTGAATAATCGGATGCTCTTGTAATGTTTATTCCCATTCAGAATTGTTGTACGAGGATGTATTTACAGTGTGGGAAGTTATTTGGGCAGCAAAGCACATCTCTTCAGAACATTTTGTCCTTTTCATTGCCTTAGCACTTGTGGAAGTTTATCGAGAGATTATCCGTGATAACAACATGGACTTCACTGATATCATCAAGTTTTTTAATGGTAAGAGATTTATTTTTTTTTAAGCAAGCCATTTTGATAAAGCAAGTGATGAGAGCTTCCTCCCCCTCCCTCTGCTGAGCTGCCTGCAGTTGTGCAGGGCTCCTGCTCTCTGATTCTCACATGCTTCCCAAAGGAGCTCACAAGGAGCTAAAGGGACCACAGAGGTGGCAGCTGCTCCAGTGTCAGTTTTAACCACAAAGCAAGTGTTACACAGCCCTGCTGTGGTGACTGTGGTCTGACAGGAGGCTAAAATGCTGCCTCATCTTTCACAGAGTCTCTTGCAGTTTTTAAGGTTGGCAGAGTCATTTCTGTTTATGGGGCTTGGCCCTGCTGAGCCTGAAATGCTGGAGCAACTGTTGATGGAACCCACCCCAAAGCTCTTCCATGGCTCATTGCTTCCAGGAGTGGTCCACAGGTCCTGGCCAACATCTGCTGCCAGAGCAGGATGGATTCTGGCAGCACGAGTTCAGTCTCTTCCTGGCTGCAGAATGCAAGTTAGTCCTGCACAAGTGTTCCCTGTTAGGGTATTTTAAGAAGTTTGGAAACAGTTTTGTGTAAATGCAGTAATTTACTAAATTATCAGTGCTGTAGCTTTCAGACAGCTGTTGCAGAAGCTCCAGATCTGGTTTTGCCTCAGTCACTCTTATTCCAAAGCTGTTTATTAATGGTTCCCTGATGAAAAAACCCAAACATAATAAAGACAACAAAACAAAACACACACACACACACACACACACACACACACACACACACCCCAAAAAATAACCCCAAACAAACAAAAGCCTTTCATAAGCTGAAAGAAATGTCTATTCTGGAACTGAGGATTTGGGTCTGCCAAGATCTGCTTTCTGACCTTACTTCAAGCTGCAGAGTTCAGAGGTCTGCCTGTGGAGCCATGTGGCCAGGAGGAGGGCAGACCTTGGTCTGGGGAGCCCTTGGGTGTTTTTCCCCTAGGAATCCTCCAGTCAGGCCGTGTTCAGCTGGGCATTTCTCAGGTGGCAGGAGGGCTCTTCACAGGCACCTCCCATTCCTAGATGGGGGTCATGGGGACACTGGGGCTTCTGCAGCAAGAGGAGGATCAGATTTTGGGGCAGGCCCCAGAGCACTGAGGGGTTCAGTCACTCCCCTGCCTTTCACCCCACAGATGCCCTCGGGCATCCCGCTCGATGCCAATGCTCCATTAACACCAGTGCCAGGGCAGAGAAGCTCCTGCTGCTGGCAGTTAAGAATGTTTGTCTGTGTCTTCTAGAAATGGCAGAGCATCATAATGCTGAGGAGATTCTGAGGATAGCAAGAGACCTTGTCTACAAAGTGCAGACCCTGATTGAGAATAAGTGATGAGGAGCAGCCTGCTGCTGTGGCCCTGCTGTGAGCTGTGGGACGGAGAGTTTCTTGCACTGCAACTTCACAATGGTGTTTTAATTGCATCTTCCATGTAACGTAATAAATGCTGAAGAGATTTGTAACAGACTTTTAAAACCAGAACTTTTTCCTTCACCAGATAAGGTTCGTGTTTGATAGTCCTTGTTACATTCACTTTGTATTTCTAGATGAAAACTTTTTGCATTCTTTTATTTCCCTCTCTAGAAGACCTTCTATCTCCGTGTTTGAGATACTAAAATGAGGGGTTTGACATACTAGAACATTTCTATTTTGACTTACTGCACCTTTAGAGCCTGGATGCACGTTGTGTGCTCTGCCAGAACCTTCCGTGGAGGTAAGGCCAGGTCCCATAACTCCCTCAAGTGTTGCAGGCAGTGAGTTGGGTCCTCAGAGGAGCAATTCATGGACTCGCCTCTGCCTTGAACACGAAGAGAATGCTCCAGACACCTGATGCTAAAACGTTTGGATTGGTATTAAACAGAGCATTTAGTGGCAATTAAAGTAAATAAGGTTCCCAGCTGGGAGAACGGCCTTAAGCTAAATAAGGTGGTTAAAAGGAGCTGTGAAGATCTGGCACCATTATCTTGAAACCATCAGGTAGCCTTTGCTGTGCTGTGAGTCTCTGTGGGCTACCCCTGCCCCAGACATGCCCAAGCCTTCATTTCCCTTTGCAGACCCTCTGTGCCCCCTCCCAGCCACCGGGATCAGCCTGAGGTTTAGCTCCAGAAGCAGGTCCCCAGCTCCCACGGCTGGGCCGTGAGCTTCGGGTCCCACCTTGGAGAGCAAACCCAGCAGAGCCTCCATCACTCCCCACAACTCTCCCAGCCACCCCCTCCCTGCTCTGCAGAGCCTCCTGTGAGGACCTTCCCTGGCACCACCACCCCCCTGCCCGCTCGGCCAGTGCCGGCGCTCGCCGGGTGAGGAGCTGCAGGGTGAGGGTCTGTGGAGACCCCCCCTGGGAGCTCCACCCGTGTCTGTGGCAGCCAGGCAGCTGCTGTGGGCTGGTGGTCAACAGGCCAGGGACACGGGTGGCCCCTGCTCCCAGAAAACCCAGGCAGGTGGTGGAAGCACTGGCACAATTCCAGCGTCCCACCCGCTGCGCTGGAATCCCGTCAGCGAGGGGAAGGGAAAGAGTTTTTTAGTGGTTTTTTTTATCCTTCTGAGCAGACTGGGTTAGGAAGATTTGTTGCTACGAAACCTTGTAGAGTAAAAAAAAACTCTGTGTGCTGTTCACAGAATGGTTTGTGGGTTAGAAGGGACCTTAAAGCCCATCCAGTTCCAACCCCCCTGCCATGGGCAGGGGCACCTCCCACTAGAGCAGGATGCTCAGAGAAGTTGAGATAAATCAGCTCAGCTCACATGGACTTCTGAAATCAGATTCTAGCCAAAAGAGGCACAGGGACTGGAATTACTCTGTTTGAAGACTCAGACATGATAGAAAGTATTTATTTTGGTGGCTGTCATGCCACTGCATGGGCTTCTTGCTCCCTGCACGGGGCAGGTGCTGTGCCCTCGCCCGCCCATCTCAGCACCACCCCCAGCTGTGCATCCAGCTGTTCCGTGGCCAGGGCACAGCTGCTGAAAAGGTCTCAAAAGTGCTTCAGTTTGTCTGTCTGTCTGTCCACCTGAAAAGTGAAATGGTATTTTATTTTTTAAACTGACAAGAGTGAGAAAACCTCCAACCCTGGGAGCCCGAGAAAGTAATGTAAAAAATAAAGCTGCACTATTTTTCTTTGGTATGTTGGGAATGTACTATACAGGTGTTAAAAAAAAAAAACTCAGAAAAACAAACCTCTGCCAACCTCGTTGTATTTGTTAAAACATTGTCTAATTGTATTTTATGAATATTGTGCATTGACTTATTTATTTTTGTTGGGAGCAGACTGTTCTCTTTATTGCTCAGTTATTTATGTTTCAGTGTACCATACGAATAAATACTTATTGTCAGGCACTCTGTGGAGCTCTCCAGGAGCCATTTCTCCCCCCACAAGGTCATTTTGGAGACAGCCCAGGGTCTGCTGAGGACAGGGTTGCCTGGGAAGTGCTTGTGGCAGCAATTCCCTGGAGGAGTGAGGAGGGCTATTGCACCAAGTGGTGTTTGTGAAGCTGGTCAGTCCTGCAGGGGCTGCTCCTGTCCCTCGGATGACTGAGGGCAGATTTCAAGTCCCTGCTGTCCCAGGCTCAGCTGGCTGCCTGCTCAGAGGGGGAGCAGCAGCAGCAAGTGTTAAAAAATGAGTTTCATCCTGCAATTCTAGGCTAGATCGTGCTGCAACTTTCAGTAATCCAGCCAAGCTGTGGGGCTGCCAGGAGAGATCCTCCTCCTCCTCTTCCTCCTCCTCCACTCCCAGGCCCCCTTCAAACCTCTTAAACCTTCCCTGGCTGCTGCTCTGCAGCAGGGACAGTCCTTGTGCTGAACCCGCTGCTGTCTTTGCTGCTGGCAGGTTTTGCAGCTGTTTGCCAGGGTTCTAGCTGTGCCCAGAGGTGGATTCCCAGGAGCTAATGGAGCATTGCCCCATTCTCCTATAAAAATGCCCAACTGTCGTTCTGTACTGGGGCAGGTGCAGCCTCAGGGGGGCTGGGCAGAGACAGGGGCTGGTTATGGGGCACTGTCCTCCAGTACCACCCCACCCAGGTACCACCCTACCCAAGCCAGCAGGTAGGCACAGCAGCTACCCAGCAGTGAGACTGTTCTCTGTCAACTGCTAGCTAATTAAAATCAAACTGCTAATTAACAGTGTAAGCAATGTTGTCACCATGTGCTAGAACAACTGTCCCTGACACCCCCCAACCAGCAGCCCTGGGACAAGGCTGGGGATCACTCCCAGGCCCCAGGATGTCATAGCTTTGGGGCTCAATCCAGAAGGGACCCCAAACCCCAGGGTGGTGAGGAAGAGCCAGCAGCCAAGGGTGCTCTGGGCTCCTGCTGGCTAAAGCCCCAGCACAGGAGTGCAGACACAGGACTTGGTTCAACAGCCTAGTCACTGTCCTGTGCCCAAGTGATGGTGACCAATGACCATGGGGACAGTGGGAACATGAACTGTCACCCCCGGAGATCACACCCGGCCCCATGGCATAGAGCTCTCACAGCATCTCACACACACACAGCCAGACACACAGACAGTGATACACACACACACTGAGTGACAGACAGACAGCGTGAGAGTCACACAGCTCCATCCCAGCCAACCAATCCCACACATCTGGAGCACACAGCAAACAAAGCTCAACATCTGCACGCGGCGCACGGGAGGGACCTGCAGCCTCCTGCTTCAGCTTTCAGTGCATCTTTATTTCAGGTTTATATTTATTTCAGGCAAGTGCTTATTACACGGATATTATTCATGTTGGATACCTAAATTCTGGAGCATGACGAGCCAGTATCGTACAGCTGAATAGTAAAAATACAATATGTACAAAATTAGTTTTGTTTTTTGTTTGTTTTTCACATAGCAGATGTATCCAAACACATAAAAATCTTTACAGTCTCGTTTTTCACTGTTTATGAGCTCAGTGAGTTGGTGACACAGTGACACGTCCACGCTGTAAACAAAGCCCGTGTCTGCCCCATGTGAGCGCCGTGGGGTGAGGGGGGCAAAAGGGTCTCCAGGGCTGCCCCTCAGCTGCCCCTGCCACCAGCACCTTTGGGGGCACCCCCAGTCCCCCCTGGGGCGCTGGGAATCGCTCTTAGCTGGGAGGGAGGGCACACAGGGTGCCAGGACCCTGGCAGCAGGGACAGGGGATCCCACGCTCACTGCCCAGTGGTGCTCACCCCAGTGCTTAAATGCAAATAAATAACTCAGTGGCTGCAATTGGCACTTGGTTTCCCCTCTGCCCAGAGCCTCTCTTTGTGCTCAGGGTGCTGAGGAGCAGATGCCAGGGTCTGTCGGGCAGCAGCCAGCCCTAGGGGCTGCCAGGGAGCATGGGCACAGGCTAGTGCAGCTCTGGTGTTGGGCACAGTGCAGCAGTGCAGCCAGCATGGGCACCTATGCCTTTGAGAACACAAAACATGGGGTGGCTGTGCCCAGCAGCCAGGTAGGGACAAACCCCAGCACAGAGACTGGGTGGGAGCAGGAGCTGGCCCAAGAGAGGCACAGAGGGCTCTGCATCCCAGAGCCACCAGTGCTCCATCACATTGGGGTTCCCTTTCACAGCACAAAGAACGGGTGCAACTCCTCCTGACCTACAGCA
Organism: Corythornis vintsioides; assembly: GCA_025447755.1. NCBI lineage: Eukaryota > Metazoa > Chordata > Aves > Coraciiformes > Alcedinidae > Corythornis > Corythornis vintsioides. Next base: position 38,284 of record JAOEGS010000740.1, on the reverse strand, counting down.
GAACCATCCCCTGGAGGGAGCAGAGCAGCATCCCCATGGGCAGCAGAACACCAGCTCCCAGTGCAGAATGGCACTGGCCACACTGGGCTGCAGCAGAGATCGTGTTTGGCACAGGCTGTTACCCAGCTCTGAGGAGAAGGAGAACTGGGAACAGCCAAACACACCCATCCCTGCTGCTGTGCTCCTGCTGCTGGGTTAATCACATTTTGGTTGATTGTTTTTATGTTCTGTAGCAGAGGAAGCAAAAGGGCCTGTGACTGACACCCCAACATCCCCATATTCCCCCCCCCCCAAGGGCTGTTCTCCTTAACTCTAAACATCTGTCCCCAGCAACTGATGTTTGACGAAGGAAATAATCTAAAAATAGTGCTATCATCAATTTTAACATGTCCAAAAATGACAACAAGGGGTGGCAAATGGGCCAGACGTACAAGTCATCATTCCCCATCCCAGCATCTTTTGGAATGAAGCTACTATTGAAATGAAAACCAGGTGAGGAGCCCGATGCAGAGTGTGAGAGGAGCCTGCCCTGGGGTGCTCTGCAGCTGCCCCAGCCCAACACTATGGGGGGCAAGTCCCATGGGTGCTGCCTGGCTGGCTGAGTCACCCACCCTGGCATAAAGGGGCCAACCAAGCACCAACTGCAGCCTCCCAGCGGGCACGCGGCGGCTCCTCTGCAGCCTCCCCGGGCACAGCATCTCCACACACCCCCTCCCCTCAGCCCCACCCAACCCCAGAACAGTTTTGAGTTTTGAAAATGCCAAACAATTCACTCAGGATGCAAAACCAGTCCAAAAGAGACACAGGCTACGCACAAGACCCGGAGACACCAGAACGCTTTGCATTGTCTACACGGACACCCACAGCGTGCACAACAATCACACCGACACCGACACCAGCAGCAGCATCTCACCTCCACCTAAACCACTCCAAGGCATTGTACTTTTCTTTTTGTTCTTGTTTTTCGTTGTTGGTTCTTTTATTCTTTTGTTACAGAAGGCCACTTTTAATGAAAACTAAATAAAACGAGACAAAGGATCCAAGGGCAGCAGCCTTTGCCCTGCCCCGGGGCACTCTGAGTGCCAGTTGGTTGGTGGTGCTTCTCCTACCTGGATGAGCTGCGGGTGGGTTTCAGAGAGGAGAGGTCCCTGTGGAGGGACAGCAGCTTCTGCTCAGCAAATCAGAACCCAGTCCTGCCAGGGGCTGCCCAGAGCCCTCCTGACCTTCAACACCCCGTGTTCAACCCCAGCATGGACAGACAGACACACACGTGCAGCAAAAAGAGGCCCAACAGCCTTGGTTTGGATTCAGCCCTGACTCCCCAGGTGCCAGAGGTGGGTCAGGGGCTGATGCCCAGTGCGGGTGGGCACAGCACAGTCCTGCTCACCAGGCAGCCCAGGCAACAGCCCCTGACCCACAGCAGCACGGGAAACCCTGCCTGACAGCCCCATCCTGCTGCTCAGCTGTTCACATGGACTCAGCCCCAGTGTGAGCTAAGGAGGGGGGTCCTCACCTGCCTCCCCAACCAGCAAAGCCCCTGCTCCCCCAGGTCACTGTCCCCTGCCAAAGCTGCTCAGCACCACTCCTGACCACAAGCCACAGCCAAACCATGACAATCCCTCTCTGGGGCATTGTCATGAAAGAAAAATGCAGAATACATGGTTTTTTGGTGAAAAGCCATCTCTCACACCTATGAAACTGGCCCCAGTGGGGCTGGGTGGAGCAGCTGCCTCTCTCTCTCTCTCTCGCTCTCTCTCTGTGAATCAGAGGCCAGCAGCAGAAGGGCCTGTGTGGAAGGTGGGCAGAGGAGACTGGGCTGGCTCAGACACGTTGGTGTCACTTTGCACGACTTTTCCAGCTTCAGGAGCTGGGCTGTGACCTGTGTGCCCCTGGGGGGGTGGCAGCTGCCAGCAGCAGGGCCAGCAGCAGGGCCGCAGCAACCCCCAGTCTCTGCTCAGCCTTTGCCAAGGGCAGCCTGGGCTGTGCCTGGGAAGGGTGTGAGTCGAGACTGGATGGTGTGGGCACCAGCTGAGCTTGAGGTGCCGGTGGCAGGAGCTGGGCACGAGTCTCCACGTCCCCAGCAGAGTTGGCACGACTGAGTCTGTTGATAAGCTCAGCACCATCAAGGTATCTCCAGCCACAGCCCCCAGGCTGTACCAGGACAGGTACATGACCTTCAGCAGGGCTTTAAACCCAGCTCATGAATCAGGAATGCAAAATCCCAACCGCTTGTCCCTCCACTGTCAAGCGAACAACAGTTACAACGACTTCTGGTAGTCAGTCTGCCTCCTTCAGCTCCTTCCTCTGCCTCCCTCAGCTCCTTCCTCTGCCTTGGCCTCCCTGCCTGTTCTGACTGGGGTTAGAAATTCTGAGTGATCAGGGGATGAGCAAAGGACGGGCCAGTCCAGCCTGCACTGGGACACCCAGCTCCAGCCCACACTGGAGCACAGGGACACCTCCCCCCGCTGAGCTGCCCCAGCAGTTCTGTTCATGGGGGCTCAGGAGGTGCCCCCTCAGCTCACATGCCACTGGAAGAACGCTCCCTGGGATCTCTCAGCTCCTCCTCACAGCCAGCCGGGCTCTGCCGGGCACTGCTCAGGCTGAAACATCCCAGCACACAGGTGGATCACCCCAGCACACAGGTGAAGCACCCCTGCACCAGGTGGAGCACCCCAGCACACAGGTGGATCACCCCAGCACGTTCCTGCTGTCCAAGCGGGACAAGAGCGCGGGGAGCGCGCGGGCTGCGAGGAGAGGCGAGCTCAGCGACGCACCCGGAGCTGCCCCTCGGCAGAGGCACCTCCACCACCCTCCTACAGGCTCCAAGCTGGCTCAATAGGGCAGAAACCTCTCCAAAAAACACTACACGGAAAACCCACTTGCTCTTATGGTTACCAATAACTAACATTATTCAACAACAGAAGAGATTTCTTGTAAACTTTATATTTATTGATTTATAATTTTTTTGGGACAAATTAGATCTTCTGGATCCCAAAGAGTACATATATATTTATATATAGCTTTCTCCATAGGGAAAACACATATATCAAAGGAGGAGAGACATTTCTAAAGTGCCCCTTGTTATACAGTACTGAACATGACTTCTAAGAGCATTAGAGTAAGTCCAGAGCTCTGAGCAGGAACGGGACATGGGGGAAGAAGGGCTGTGATTTGCTCTTTCCCCCACGGAACAGAAAGGAGTTTGCTGACTTGAAGACAAACGGAAAAACCCCCAAAAATGTTTCTGGCAGCCATGGCAAAGGCAGGTGGGAATGGGGATACCCCAGAGGCCAAGAGCTGCTGCTCAAGCTGAGGCACCTCAGACCCAACCGGCCCCACGGAATCCCCTGGGAGAGAAACTGGCAAAGATGGGAGAGCTGTAGGTGAGCAGGGCAGTGCCACCAGCACCTCTACACCCTACAGCAGTCAGAGACCAGGGGCTCAGCAGCATCACCTCTCTGTGCAGTAAAGGCCATGAAATGATCCATCAGAAACTCGCTTGCCTGTATCCCATCCACTGGGAACCCTTCTCTCCATCCCCTGCTCTTCCTAGTGAGAACACAGAGCTGCCCTGTGCCTGGACACCACTGGTTCCCAGCAGCTCTCCTGGGACAAGAGGCAGGTGGGAGCCATGGGGGAAGCCATAAGAAGGCAGGAGTGGGTTCCAATCCAGAGAACAAGGCACCGTGGCCACTGGATCAGAGCAGGGCAGGAGCAGCCCATGTGGGCTGAGCCCACGGGTCCCACCAATGCGGCACAGGAGCAGCATGGGGGACAGAGGGGCTCTTAGACACTGCTTGTGAGCTGAGCCCCAGTTCCCAGTCTGGGATTTCTCTCCTTCATTAAACTCAGCCACTCTTGATTAGAAATGAGGTTGCCTACCTCGATTTTGTTATGAGCTGGGATAGTAAAGAAAGACAGAAAGATGCTTCCTCCTCCTCCCAACACGGCTACAGAAGGCAAAGCCACGTGGCTCCTCCTAAGAAGGGAGATGACCCGTTTGCAAACACTATATTCAAGAGTTTCTGATGAGCAGCAACTGTCCTGATCTCTCATCTCCAAGATACTGGCCCACAAAACACAAGGTCCAGGGGAAAGCACCCAGGTGTACAAGGGGAGGCCAAAGCCCCAGTGATGCTGCTATCCCCAGCGTGCACTGAAGTGAGAACAAACCCTCTGGTTACATGTGGTTTCAAGATAAGGAATCCTTAAAGATCTGCTGTGGAAACTGTGGAGAACACAGGCAAGAGCTTCCCTGACTCAAGGATGCAAGAGCAACCAAAAAAAAAAAAAAAGCAACCAAAAAAAAGAAAACATCTGTGGAGCAACCCAGGGCTTTATGAACAGATCGACTGCAGCTCTCAGCCACGTCTGCTCAGAAGGCACAAACACGCTCCACCTCAGCCTGCAGCAGCTTCTGCTGCCTCCAGAAACAGCCTCCAGCACAGCACGGACAGTGTGGAACTGGAGAGCTTCATGAATTAAACCTCTGCCACTGTCCTCAGGGCTCCACAGCCAGGCAGGGGCACTGTGGGCAGACCGTGGGTCAGGTTTGCCCGTGGAAGGTCTGGACCCCAGCCCAGCTGCAGCCAGCCAGCCCCAGAGTGACTGCCCAGCCCCACACACCTCCTCTGCACGGGCACCACTTCCAGAGGGTGCCCCTGGGCAGACTCCTGCAGGGACCACCCTCCCGCCCGCTGGCTGCGGTTCTGTCCACGCTCAGGACTGTGCAGTCTTTGCTTTCCCAAGGAGAGGAAGACAGCAGAGGTGACTGGCAGCACTGCTGCACAAACCCGTGTGGGCACAGAGCACTGCCAGCCCATCAGAGCCTGGGCAGGTACCCGCAGAGCAGAGCAGAGCACTCTCCCACCCACGAGATCCAACCCAGCCAGCAGGAAGGACCCCGAGGGTCACTTCAGGGGAGGGGGGTGTTCTTTGGTGCACGTCTCACCGTAGCCTGTAAGACACGAGTTATCCACACGGATCTCCTGGAGTCAAACCCTTACCCTAGACAAGACTAGGTTGGGGTTTTCCTCCCCAGAGACAAAAAAAAGGCATCCAGCCCGTCTGCACTTGGGAGGACACCACACACACAGCCACCCCTCTCTGACCCGCTGCCTCCCACACCCAAACGAGGTCAGCTCGACAACAAAGCGAAGAAAGAAAACGAAGCCGTGCAGGAAAACTACTTAACTGCTCTTGGGTTTCCCGTCCCGCGCCGCCAGGCCAAGCACACTGCAAGATCCAGCACAAAATACCTGCCTCTGAAACGAGCCCAAGAGTCCCGGGGGTGGGCACTGGCACCAGGAGTCCTGCACTGGGGAGTGCCATGCACAGAGACCTGCCACATCAGACACTGCATCAGCAAAGCCAAGCCAAGAGAAAACAAACCCCCGAAAAATCCCAACAGAGCATCGTCGGCCGTTAAAACAATAAAAAACACGGGGGTTCTGACATAGCTAGAAAAGTCCATTATAAAACTGCAACAAAGGAAGCCTGGGTGTGTATTCTTTTTCCTTTTATTAGACAGGACAGAGAATTTCCTTAAAATGCCGTTAACAAGTCACAGTGATTTTAGATGGTTTTCTGAAATGTAATATATCGATGGGAAACACCTTCAACACCTCTGACTTTTGTCACTGTATATGTACCCTGGTCCACCAAACCATCTCTCTTAAAAGTTTCTCGTTTGGAGGACACTCTGTCTTCTTCCTCCAAGAACGAATTTTGTCTAAATACTCCTGCAAAATAACCAACCTTACAAAAGGCCTTCTTCAAATGTTATATTTATATATATATGTATATACATATATATACACACACATACACACATATATATAAATATAGACTTCTATGTGTTTGGTTTTTTTTCCCATTCTACGCCACGTCTCGATGAAGAGATCAGCAATTTTTTTTTGTTTTTATTCTACAAAGAAGCAACACATAAAAGGGGAAAAAAATTAAAACTCTTAAGAACAACATATCCGTATTTCACCGATTACACGTAAAAGGAAACGAACGAACGAAAAAGGAAAATCACCGTGAACAACTGTCTTTGAAGTTTTCTCAGATTAGCCAAACTCGAGTGCAGGGAGAGCCCCGGCTGGCGCTGCCCGGCCGCGGGGGGCACCGGGGGCTGCCCGGGGCCGGGGGCTGCGCCGCCCTCCCGCGCGGCCCGGCGCGGTTGGAATGTGTGGAGTTTAGGAAAGGTTCCCAACGAAGCCCTCGCCGTCGGACCATCCCCTCCTAGGCCAGCTTCAGCGTGCTGACCGGGAACGACGGCATGGTTACCATAGTCACCGGGTTGAGGACCGTCTGCCCGACCAGCTGCGGGTGGTGGACGACTTGGGTGCCGACGGCGGGCTTGGCCATCACCGCCTGCTGGCCCAGGTTTGTGGTTCCGTTCACTTGCTGGTGGGAGATGGTGTGAGCGATGTGGCTCACCACGGGCTGGCTGACGGCCACGGGCTGGGGGTAGATGGGCAGCTGCTGGCCGAGGTGGGCCATGTGGTTGATGGTGGCGGGGTGCACAGTGATGTGGCCGATGGGCTGGGCGGCGGTGGTGAGCTGCACGGGGCTGGAGGTGGAAGGTGCGATGTGAGCGATGTGCTTGGTCTGCGGACCCTGAATGACGTGGTTGACAGTCTGGATGACCGAGGCGTGGGTGGTGGCGGTGTGGGCGATAACAGTCGATTGCACCGTGGACGCCGCCACGATGTGAGTCTGTGCGGGGACCAGCGCCTGCGGCTGCACCAGCGCGTGGGTCTGGATGGGAGGCTGTGCGTGGGCGGGGGGCGGTTTCTGCTGGATGGACAGGTGCTGAGGCAGGGCTGCCGGGTGGTGGGGAGCGGCGGCAGGGACGGTTTTCAGCAGCTCTGGGTGCGGGCGCGGCGGCAGTTTTGGTAACGAGTTCACTGGCCTGTCGTCTTCCATGTCTTCATCCATGTTGTCTTCGCCCTCTGGAAATAAAAAACAACAACGAGAGGAAGCAACTCCCATAAAAAAGAAAGCAGAGCATGAACTGGACCGAGCAGCCTCTCTACAGGGCAGCAGGGGCAGGAGAGAACGGCAGGAGGAGTCGCTGAGCTACAGGCAGCATGGCACGGCTCAGCACGGCAGGGTAAGCTCCAGCGAGCCTGGCACAACCCTTCTCCTCTCTGCTGGAGGGCCAAGGACCCGGAGCCAGGCAGCTGAGAGCAGCTGGAGGCCCCAGCTAGAGAGGGGTGTGCACAAGAGGCTGGGCAGGCAAGGGAAGCAGCGTGAGCAGAGGTGGACAGAGAGCACCCAGGCTGAGCTCCACCTGGCATCAGGAGGAATCCTTCTGGCAGAGGAATGGGTTTCCTTTCCTTTCCAGTTGTTCCAGTGATTGGTGCCACCCCTTCTGCCCTGGAGAAAGTGCCAGGAGCTCCTCATCTGGTTCTGGGAAACACTCTCCTCTGGTCCCAGAGCTAACGACGCGATGCAGGAACACGCGGACCACAGGGAGGGCAGGAGGAGGAGCAGGGCACCTTGTACCCCCTACTCTAAAGCCAGCCATGCAGCAGAGATTAAACATCTCAGGAAGATAGAGAAGCAGCAGGAAAACCAGGGAAGACACTTCCCTTGTGCACACCCTGTGGTCAGCAGCATCGTGGAGCCATCGTGCTCAGCGGTGCCCAGCTGCAGAGGTGAGCAGCTGGCACTGCCATGGACAAAGCAACTCCTACTCTCAACCTCCACCAGCTATGCTTGGAGCCTGAGAGTTTGTTCCAAGGTGATGAGCCCAACACAAGCCTGAATGAACCAGAAAACTCAGGTTTTCCCTTCCTGGAACCTGCTGTATCATCTGCTGGAGCACCAAGGCACTGAAGGCCCCGCTGCAGATGGTTACACCCCACCACAGCCTCCTGGCTCTGAGAGCAGAGCCCTGCACAGCCACAGAGCTCCCACTGCTCCTGCTGGCCACTGGCACAGGGAAAACAGGCGCCTGTCTCCCAAAACCCCAACTGGGACAGCACCTTGGGGAGCCCTCAGCACCATTTCATCTTCACTGCAAACCATTTTCACACAACGTGAAGGTTCACCAAGCTGCTCAAAGGCTCTGGTGGTCCCACCTGCACCAATTAGGCTGAACACCCTCCCCACACAGACACAGCTGGAGCAGGAGGGATGCAGTGTGCAGGAGCAAAGCTGACTGAGCACACCCACCCCCTGCAGCTCCCAGCTGTGGTTCACTTCACACCAGCAGCCAACAGCAGGGACCACCAAACACTTGGAAACCTTCCAAAGGCAAAGAGACCTTGAGGGTGCCAAACAAAGACCCCCAGGCTATGCAGCTGTCAGCGATGCACAGTGACAACCACAGGAGGAAAGGAGTGGTGGGTACCTGATGCTGTCGAGGTAGATGCCTGGTCATCCTCTGGCTGCACCGTCTGCCGAATGATCCTGTCAATCTCCAGGATGTCCATCCACTGGCTCAGCTCGTTCTTCAGCTCTGCCAGTCTCTGCTGGGTAGCAATCTTCTCTCTTGCCAGCCTCTCCATCTCGTGTTCGTATTCTTTTTCCTTCCTCTTTAAAGTCTGAAGTCGGGGAAGAAGAAATGTGAGGAGAATAAAGACCAATATCACCTCTGCTAACCTGGTCGCTCTCACGTCCACAGCTCGTGGGTTTGGTTACCATCCAGGCTGGTGTAAAATGTGTTCACATCAACTATGGCCTTGAAATTCAGTCAGAAAGGGGAAGGATGAGTTCTGGCTGTGAAAACCTAAAAGGTGACTTTGGCCAACTGTTTCCTGCCTTCTGAAGGAAAACTGATGAGCTCCCAAGACTGGAATGCTTTTAACCACATCAGGTGTTAACAACTGCAGTACTGGGGAAAAAGACATAGATTTTGGGCACAAAAGCTCCAGTAGGTCCACACAAAATCACGGTGCAGTTCTGTAATGAGCACATGGAGAGAGGGGGAACTTTCACATGACAGAAGAAAAGCAAAAGCTCAAGTTCTAACTGGCTTCTGAGCAGCAGACCCCACACCACGAGCTCCTGAGCCAGAGGAGACGGCCAAGGGCTGACAACACCCCACGTCACCAGGGAAATCCTGAGGTCAGAGGCACAGGAACAGGGTATGTTCTCGTCTGCTAATGCTCACTCAGCACTGGGAACTGGAGACACTCACTGGGAAGGCAGGGAAGAGATGCTGTGTCAGCACCCCACACAAAAATGCCAAACACCACCCAGAACTGTTAATGGGAAATAAAACCCACACGGATCTGAAGGGATCAGTTACTGAGCAGTGCAGCAAATGAACAAGAGCTGAACTCCACAAGAGGTGCTGGTTTGTGAGGGTTTCAGCCAGCAGCACAGCACTGAATAGTAACAGCAGAGAGTCTGTCCCCAGCCCACTTTCATGAGCATAAAAGAGACCAAAAGAGTGAAATCTGCAAAACCACAGCAGCCCTGTCCACCTTCTGAAGTTCATTTCCACCACTGGGCACCTAAACCACACGCTTGTGCAAACACCAGCCAGAGAGACGTGGCAGAGCCTGCTCAGATGCTCTTTCCACTCACTGCTGGCAGCAGCTGAATTGAACAGCAACGCTCACAAAGCAGAGGATCAGCCTCATGATCTTCCAAATGTATGTCTCTCTATTTCTCTCTCAAGTTCTCCAGGACAATTGCAATCAGAACCTGACCTCATGCCTTCTAGTGCTGCTGCTGGTCTTTGATCTCAGATGTCAGCCAGAAAGAGCTCAGAGCCTGTTCAGACAGGCCTTTAATTCAGCCTAAGCTGGCACAATGACCAGGGTAGCTCCTGTCTCCTTGGAGAAAAGTGAAATGAAAAAACCCACCCCAGATACCTTTGTCCTGATACGAACAAAAACAGCAAGTATTTTTAAACTGGCCAAACAATGTGTATTAATGGGGCACAACCATCCCAAACGTGCACATGGATACAACTCCTCTCAAAGAGGCTCCCTGCTCTGCACCAGCTCAGAGCCACACGTGGCTGCAGCCAACACCCACACGCTGGGTTTATGGTCTGTGATCCAGCGTGGCCCGAGCGTTCTGCCTGACCCAGAAAGCAGAGCAGTGCCACACGTGGGCAGTTCCCAAGGGCTGTGGGGGGCACACGGGGGAGGAAGGGAAGGCTAAGCTGTGAGGAGGGTGCTCCTGTGCCCAGGTTTAAATGTGGAAGAGCAGCTCTTGTCTGAACATCTGCCTCTGACCAAGACAGCAGCAGGCAGGAGAAGGGCTGAGAGCAGGATCCCTCTGCAGACAGGAGCCCTGCCTCTCTGCAGCTCTCCACGTGGTCACGCCCAGGGCAGGATAAGGAAAGGACAGGATCCAGCAGCACAGCTTTCCAGGAAGCATGGAAACCCAGGCAGCCTCAGCACCCAGCCTGTGCACAGCACCAGCACATTCCAGCAGCTTTGGGTCCCTACTGTGAGAGAAGCCTCCCAGCACCCGGGGAAGGTGTAACTATGACGTATGGGAGGGCAGCTGGTAATCAGTTACAAACTTTTAATTACTGAAAGGCAGGAAACCCCTTAGCAAGCACCAGGTCAAGTGTCCCAGCGAGGTGAGCTCACTCTGGGTGCTCCAGCACTGGCACTGGGACATGGAGCTGCTCCAAGCCCAGCCCCATGGGCTCTGCCTCCAGCCTCAGCACTCCCAGCTCGACGGGTGCCAGCTCCCAGCAGCAACCCCCCTAGGGCTCCCACGAAGGGCCCCCCTGGCTGGCGGGCTTGCCAAGGGAAGCTGCTGGGAGGCTGGAGGAGCAGATGGGCTCGAGTCTCTGCTGGCACCCATCATCTTTCAGAAGCTATTCTAGGGTGCAGTTCACTGTGGATCTTCTGTCTGAGCTGCTCCTTGGGCTAATGGGGCAGTGGGGGTGACTAAGCAGAGCCCTCCTCCCTCCCCATCAGCTCCCCTGGGCAGTGCCCTGCTCACTGGGCACTGGCTGGCAGGTCAGTGCCCCTTCTGCAGCTCTCTCTGCGGTGATCTGGTGCCCTGCCAGCCTGGCAGCAGGAACAGACCCATGCCCAGCCCACCGTGGGGACCTACCAGAGAGGGGACAGGGAGCAGGGACCCTCTGCCACGGGTGGCTGGTCTGGCAGAGGGTGGGTGCACAGCTCCCATGTGCCCCCAACCAGCACCACCCAGCCCCTGCATGGATGGGTTATCTTCTGCCAACCACCCTGCCCAGGTTTTGCTGTCACAGTCGTGCTGACTGCCCACATACCCATCCCCAAGCAGAACCCACATGCTGCAGGTTGCTGAAAGGCAGGGATTTCTTACAGGAGCAGCAGTATCACAACATCTCCCACACCATACCAAAAAAAGCAATTAAAAAAAAAACCCCAATCACAGCACTTCTGAAACAAGCAGCAGCCTCAGACACTCCCACCACCAAGCACCAGCCTCTGGGATCTCCCAGCACAGCCGCAGTGTGCCAGCAGAGCTGACATGGGCAGCAGGGCCCTACAACCAGCCAGGGGTGAGGTTTCAGGGAAGACCCAGTTGCCTGCCTATCAAGGTGTGAAATTTCTCTCAGCAGAGGCGTGTCTGGGGCAGGTGGGGGTCTGAGCAGAACCCACGTGCACCTCTGGCAGCCATTCTGCCAGCTCAACAGGGCACACCCCCCAGGACTGCTCTTTTCTAAGCAACCAGCTCCAGCACAGACCCTCCTCCGTATGTTTGTGGGATTTCTGTTTATAACATTAAGAAATTGGAAGCCCTGGTTACCCAGGCAACTTTTACTCTGCAGTGTAAGGAACCTAGAGGAGTTATGACTATAACATTTATTTATTTTTCTCTTCTACGCACTTAAAAATTCCCCAAGAGGATCATTTACAAGCACCAACGAACCCTGACCCTGCTGTGGGGGAAGCTGATCTACCCCAGGAAGAAATCATGGATTTCCTCATTCCTAGTGATGCCACCCAAGGCTTTCAGCAGCTGGGAAGTTTTGCAGACCAGCTGCTGGCTCTGGTGAAACGAGTTGATCGTTTCACTCTGAACATTTCCAGTTCTCACTGCACACAGAGCAGGGGGCTGAGGCCAAGGAAATGCACGGGGGTCACCTGCTGCAGGGACCAGGGTCCCCAAAAGAGCAACTGAGAACAAAGATGCTTTTGAAAGGTGCCTTGCACACGTAACAGTGCCAGGGACAGATCCAGCGTGTGCCCAGGGACAGCACCAGAGTCCTCCCAGGGACAGCACCCACATCCTTCTAAGGACAGCACCCACATCCTTCTAAGGACAGCACCCACATCCTTCTAAGGACAGCATCAGTATGTGCCCAGGGACAGCACCAGCATCCTTCCAGGGATAGCACCAGCATGTGCCCAGGGACAGCACCCACATCCTTCCAGAGGCAGCATCAGTATGTGCCCAGGGACAGCACCAGTATCCTTCCAGGGACAGCACCCTCAGAGTCCCAGGGTCAGCACCCAGAGGCTTCCAGGGACAGCAGGCCTGGGCTGGAGGCTGGGAGCAAGCCCTTGGCTGGGCACTGCCTGCAGAGGAGCCAGGGCCTGGGCCTGGGCACTGAGTGTGACCCGTGGGCAGTGGGGACAGTGACAAGGCAGCTCACCCTGAGTCCCTTCATCTCTATTTAACCAGCAGTCACCAAATGAAAACCCATCCCTGGGTTTGCTTTTGCTCCTTTGCAGGTACCTGATTCTCTTCCAAGAGCTCCAAAGCTGCCTGTACCCAGGGGGGTTACCCAGCACCAGCCCCTCTCTGCCCCGTGCCCGCTGCTGGTTGGTAAACAAGTCAGACACAGGCACTGCTGTGGCTACACAGCAACACTCATTTGTCACCGTGAAGAATTTTCCATTTCATAGCTGGCTGTAATTAAATTGCTTATTCTTATGTCAAGACTGGAAATAATGCCCCCGGTGCTTTCTCTGCCTCAAGAATAACGCCAGGCCTGTCGCTGGCATTAGTGAGGTTTAAAAGCTCTTATTAAAAAGCTCCCCTTATAAACATTATATTAGCAATTTAAAAACACACTTTCAATTATGAGCTCTTCCAAAAGCATATTTCAGCCGCTGTGTTCTATTACATGGCATCCACTGATTAAAAATTCCTCATCAATGAGCAATCATGAAAGCAAGCTGCAATTCTGGGCTAGATTATTTAACTCTTTTGCTACCAGGGTCGCAGCCACTGCAGCAAACCAGGAGCTGCTGAGCCACAGGGGGTTCCTGAGCAGCCATCCCACCAGCAGGACCTCCAGGAAACTCTGTGTAGACCCAACCCCACCAGCCAAGTGCTGCACTGCCCCACAGAGCTTTCATTCCTGTATATAATGGGGAAAAAAAAAAGACAAATCCTCAGCAAAGGATTTAATCTTTGCAGGGACTGTCAGTGCACGAGTTGCCCACCAGCCTGTCTGCATGAACTTCACAACCAGAAGCACTGGAATTCAGCAGGATGCTGAGGAACCTGCAGTCCCCAGACAGCCCAAGCCCAGGACTCTGCTGGCAGAGCTGCCACACTCTCCTGGAGTAGCCAGTGGTATCAGTTTGGGGGGTGTTCTACTCCAAATCATGCCAAATTCCCTATGGAGTTCTTCAGGTGCGACGAGGAGTTTGTTCAAATCCCAGACTCAACCCAAGCTGGCATGAAGGAGAGCCCATGGAGGCAGGAAAACCAGGAGCTGGTTCTCCCCCGTGGCACCAGGCTGGTGTCTGCAGCCTCCGCACCAGCTGCTGGGCAGTGGCACCCATGGGAACCTGCTGAGGAAGGTGGGATCAGCAGAGGTACTGCTGCCTCTGCTTGTGTGAAACCCCAGCTGGTTGCCAGAGCAACCAAAGCCATGGTTTCCATGGCAACTGCTTCATTCAGCTGCTTCATCTCGGAGATGGAATCCCGCAGTGGTGCCGGATGCGCCAGACGGGTACCACCGACGGGCACCACCCATGGGTACCACTGATGGGAAAATACAGGTGGCAGCACAACTACCACCACAGGAAAATACAGGTGGCAGCACAACTACCATCACAGGAAAATACAGGTGGCAGCACAACTACCACTGCACCACCCACCTGCAGCTACACCCCACAGCCTGTACTACAGGCTACTACTGTTATTTACATGTATTAGTTGCATGTTGTTAGTGCTTAGAACCCTGGATAAAAAGCCACTGGGCCATAATCTGTGTTACAGAAATACAGCTGAAAATGAAAGGTGGCTTTTTGCCCTGGCCTTGCAGATCCAAGAGCAGCCAGCCTCCTGAAGCACCACTCTCTGGACAAAGTACAAACAGTTACTAGGGTAGAGGGGAGGAAGAATCCAAATCAGGAGGACAAAGAATAAATTAAACAAACCAAAACAAGAGACAAGCTGCAAATGACTGGGACACCCTGTACAAACACACAGCAGGGACAGGCACAGCCAAGCCCAGGGCCCATCACCACATCCATGCTGGTTTCTACCAGCTCAGCAGATCTGGGCTGTTTGTTGGTAAGACTCTCCAGGTTAAAACCTGAAGTATTATTTTCAATGTTGTTTGGTCATGTGGTTTCGTTTCTCTATTTTTATTTTCTTTTTATAATCTCTTGTCATTCATAAAATAAACGAGACCTTTCTACTGATGCCAAATGGATTCTGGGTGCCTGGAAGACCCCCAAATACTCCAGTGTTTGTTATCCACAAAATCATCTCAAACAAATGACTCCAATTTGTACAGTTTGGGAAACGTGTCTCTGGTATAACTGTGATAATTTTCTGCAGCCAAAAATAAATGGTGCTGCATTTCAAGGAGTGAGGATTATTAATGACACCAGTGCTGGGCACAGGACCCTCACAAGCCCTTCCTGGAGGGCAGCAAGCAGAGCTACAGCCAGAGCTGCTGCTGCTGGGGCTGAGGAGAGGGATACTGCAGACACATGTCTGCTGGCTGCAGTATTCTGTGTTTTTCTTGGAGGCATCTCACAGCAGCCACCGTGGGAGACAGCAGAGCTCTGGACGGGTCCTGGGGATGTGCTCCCTTTGTTTGCTCAGCCTGCACCTCGGAGCATAAACCCTGCCCCGGCACTGAGGAGCTGGGGGATTCTCCTGGGAGAGGAGCAGGGAGCTGAGGACTCCTCAGGGAGGGGAGCACCCCATCCCACACTCACCACTTTTGTCAGGTGGTGTCCCAACAGCCACGAGCTCTGACAGAACCAGCTCCCCAGCAGGGGAACAGTCAGTGCAATGGTGGGGCTGAGGTCCTGGTGACTCAGGGAAGGATCCCAGCCTCCCTCACCACCTCTCCTCCCTGTTTCCCCATCCTTGTAAGGAGGTCAGGGCCAGTTACTCGCACCCTGGTGGCTCCACCTATGGCCCACAGAGCAGATCTGGGTCACCAGAGGATTCCTCTCGACCCTACGGGGGGACACGAAACCCAAACCAACACTGGCACAGGGAAAGCCTTGTGCCCAAGCCAAAGTCTCTGTCTCTGAGAGTGGGTGGCACAGCAGCTGCAGTGCCCATTGTGCCAGCACATGCCACACTCAGCCTGCCCACCACTGCTCCTGAGGGTGCTCCCAAGGCTGAAGCTCTCAGTACAGCTCAGCACCCACCCCAGGGCTGAGAGGCTGCCTCAGAGAGGGTAAAATCCCATTAAATCTTAAATACAAAGGACAGGAAGGTGGCAGCTGCTGGGGATGAGTGTGAGTCACAACACACACTGCTCTGAAGAGCAAACAGAGCAGGAACCAACCAGCAAACCCAAGCTGCACAGCGTCAGCATCACTGCTGAATGAACCTTCTCTCTGAGGCACTTTCCTCTGAGATCTCAGCCTTTTGGGAAAAAAGAGCAAAATAAAAGTTGTTTCTCAGACGGAAGGAAAGCACAGGATCGTGCTCAGGAAGCCAGTTCCTGCTCCCTAAAACAAGCACAGTGAGAGAGCAGGGACCTGCCCAACAGGTGGCACCCAACTCGCACCTACTTTGCACAGGACAACAGGTCACCTGCCACCAACCTTCCTCTTTCCACCAGAGCCACAACTGCCAGAGACATAATTTTCCCTAAATGCTGCTTCAAGATGACCTCAGCAGCCTCATTAGTCAGATCAAGATGCGTCTCATCATGAGGACCAACAGTCCCTACTTGACACCCTCGTTACCAGACCGTGGACTGTATTTTCTCCTGTGGGTGCTATTCTGGCTGGCTCTGAATGAACACTCTGTCACCAAGAGGCACTCAAGAAAACACTGAAAGGCACATTCTAAACCTAAACTTCATAGAGTGCTTTAGCTGATCATGATGTAACAGATGAGTAAGACTTATATAAGAAAAATAATTCTCTTTTTTTTTTTCTGGTTCATGTGACTCACACGTTAACACCCAGAGCAGCAGTGTCACTGTTTCACCAGGTCACCCAGCTCCCTCTGCCCATCCTCCCCACACAGGCACACGAAGAAGTCACAGCTGTGGTGAACTCACGAGAACTGACAGGACACAGCCCAGGCCCAGGCAGGGTAAGCAGCAGCTGGGACAGGTGGCCTCGTACAAACCTCCATCTCCACACCCTCCAGAGCTCCTCTTACCAGTATTTCTATCACCTCAGGAGCACCACCAGGAGACTGAGCTGATACCAACTCCCCACTGCTGCACAGGAGCTTCCAACCCCTCAGCTACTACTCTGTGGCTGTCACAAGGCTGCTCCTGGCACTGCCAGGGTACCACTGCTGAACTCAGCTGCTCTAGGCATGGTTGTTATCTTACAACTAGTTGTTTGTGATGTTAATTGGTCAGTAATTCAGAGTATCAGCACACACCTTTTCTACTGTGACCAAGCACAGGAACCCAGAGCTCCCTGGCAACTTGTGCTGCCAGCTCCCAGAGAAGGGCAAAGCCACCAAACCAACCACCCAGCAGCTGTGATGTCAGAGGGGTTTTCTGACTGTCTGGGGGTTTTGCCTTCCACACTGTTACAGGTGACTAAACCCAGGCAGCCAGGCTGCATTTATCACCACCTTCCTCACGTCAGGGGCACCCTCTCCTGGTGCCAGCTCTCTGACAGCAGATGGCAACTGGTACAGGCAACAGCACCCACACAGCCTACGGCACAACCCTCGCTTGAAACCCCAGGCTGTGCTCCACTTACAGGCTGTTTTGGTTTTCACAGCCTCAAGTGCCTCTTTAACTGCTGCTAAAATGACTGCAGCACCATAGATCCTCTAACAATTAAAAGAGCACGTAGAAGATTTATTGTTCTGTTCACCCTTCCCAAGCTCCTGAGTGTGAGTCACAAGTGAGACACCTAAAAAAAATCACCATGCCTTTGGGTGAAGGTTCAGAAACAGTTTCCACTCACTTGGCAAGGATCAAACACCGGGTGTTTTCAAACACTCTATTGCATGACGCCTTCTGTGGCCACTCCTGCACACCAACATCCGCTGGCTGCTCCTGGGTGGAGCCTCCCACTGGGCAGAGGATGGGATCTGAGGTATCCACAGCTGCCTGGGAGCTCACAGCTGCTTTGGTGGCTGTGCCAACTCAGGTACCACGCTCTTCAAGATGGGAATCCCATGTTTCTCCTACTCAATGACCACGCGTCCAAAGGGAAAATGATGTCAGTGCTCCTGCACAAAGCACAGGTCCAGCCAAGGCTGGAAGTGATTAAAACACGCCTGGCTGTGGAGACTCCATCTGCCAGGCTCATAGTGGCATGCTGAGTGCAGAGGGGATGGAAGCTCTCTGAGCATCCCCCAGCTTCTCAGGGTGAGCAGCCCACCTCCTGCAGCAATGTTGTGCCACAGAAGCAAAAATCAATTCTTCAATGACTCCACTAAGGGCAGGAACCAGACCTTGCACTTGCTGTGCACAGACAAGTCCTGGAGACTCTGGTGAAGATCAGCCCTACATCCTAATTCTTACCTGCTTCACATTTTTAAGCAGGTTCCAACTTGCTCTGCTTTACTAAACACTATCTTTTCAGAAAGGTCTTATTTCTCATCACTTTCTGAAACCTACAGAAGCCACCACGTCGCACAGCCACAGACTATTGTTGCTGGGAGCCTTTATTATTGGCAATGAAACCGAGGCTAATTAGACAAGATGGAATCAATTGGTCAGGTCAGGTAAACAACGAGAAGAAGCCATGCCTGGCATGTGAGTGCTGCACACGTGAGGGAGCCACTGAAAGCTCTGATGGGTCCAGTACCTACCAGGCAAGTTCTACAGATGCTTATTCACCTGGTAGCTGGCACAGGATAAAAAAAAAAAAATCACAGTTAGAGCTGCATTTCTCAAGGTGGGGAACTTAATTGGATTCAGCATCACAGTTGGGCTTATGCAGCACGATCAATAACCCATCCCCGACAGCTCCTGCATGCAAACGAGCTCCTCTCCCTGCACATGGCTGCTGACAGCATCTCCCTGCAGCAGGGACCTGCAGTGTGTGGCATCCCCCTTCCCCTTGGACCCCACAAACCCTGCTGCAGCACTCCATGAGGCTTGAAAATCCACTTGTCTCAGGTCCCCTAGACAGGGATGGATTACCCAGTAAATAAAAGCAAAGCACAGGAAGATGCTGTGGCTATTAACAGAAAATGCACCACATGTCAGAACAGTGTCTGGTCTCATGTCCACAAGATCAGCTTGGTAAGGACAGCACAGAGGGTTTTTTACAGGTGCTGTGGCATCCTTGGACAGTGCTCTGTCCCTGAGGGAGTCAGATCTGCTGTTTATTGCTGGCACAGAGGGAAGCTGCACCATTCTCAGGTGCACAGCGTGCTGCTTCCACCAGCCAAGAGGTGAGGACAAACAATTCACCCATCTCCCATAAACAATCATGATGGATTTCCACCCTGGAGGGAGGTCAGGAATCAGCTCTAACTCAGCGTGGGCTCCCCATAGCACCAGCTCACGGCGTGGCAGACAGACAGGAGAGGGGGCAGAGGAGCAGCCACTGCAAACACAGTGAGGGAGGAGGAAGGGGACACGAGGGAAGTCAAATAAGCAGCGTGGCTCCTGGTGACAAACAGAACCAGGCTCCTGCACCGAGCACAACGGCCGATGCTGACACGTCCTCTGCTGCAGGGCTTTGTTTACTAAGGAATAGAATCCATTCTCCCACCCAGGATAACCACCTCTTCCCTCTTCTCTCCACCTGACAGTGATCTAAGATGAATGAAGCTCTGTCCTTGCTTTAACTGCAACCCAAAGCAGCTCCATGTGGCACGGAGCATGGCATCGATCGGGGCAGCGGCGACCCAGCCGGCGGGTCAGCTGAGGCCACGGGCAGCCCTGTGAAGCCAGGTCAGCTGAGGAAGCCTCCCTTGTAATCAGATGAGGAAACGAGTCACATTTCCCTCCAGATGAATAATGGGAACCTAAAGATCTTGGGCATCAGAGCAGGGGAACTCTGCGGAGCTGCTGCCACTCGCTGCCAGGGAGCTGCAGCCCAGCAGCTGCCACAGCCTTGGCTGGGAGTGCGGGGGGAAGATTTCCATCCTGAAGACAGAAAGCATTTTCCTCTGGTAAAACCTTCCTTTGGCTAGCTAGTCTGCAGTAAAATGATGGCAAGAGGCCTGCAGCCTGTTCACACAAGCACTCTTGTGACCCTTAAATGGCCTTACCTCTCTTTTATACAATTCTCTAAGTGCATACAAACAAACAAATAAAAAATAAATCAGAAGACTGCTTTGCATCAAAAATTTATCTGGGTGATTCCTGACAAGAACTCTACCCTTCCTGCGGTCGTAACAGACAAACTGGTGATGTTACAGAGGATGAGCTCCCCACAGCTATTTTCTATCCCTAACTGCAAGCAGCAAGTAGATGACTTCCACAAGAGCACAGGTAGATGACTTCCATGGATCTGCAAGCAAAGCTGTCCCTGAGAGCGAGGAACTGCTTCTCTGCCAGGCACAGCACCCCCGAAGCTCCCTGCACAGCACACTCAGGGTCCAGGGGCACCCTGCTCTGCAAGCTCTTTGTCTTTTGTCCTGGGAAGCTCAGCTTTGCCTCCTGCTTTGTAAGCACGTTATTATTCTGCCAGTTGGACAGAGCTGCCTGGCTGTCCTGGTGTCACCCAAGGAGCAAACCCCCTGCACCCCAACCTACTCTCAACATGCCACAGAGAGAACCCCCAGACCCTAGAGTGCTCAGGTACCAGGGCGACTGGCACAGCTGGAGAACACAAAGGAGAAAGCAGCCTTGCTGAAGGGCTTCAATTAGCTTCCAACTAAGATGATTACAACACTTCCCAGAGAGCAAGGAATCCTTCAAAGAGCATCAGATCACCACACGCAGCTGCAGGGACATGCTGCCTGCCAACGGTGCCAGGGGGCATGGTGCCAGTCCCTCTGCAGAGTGGCTCTGCCCAGAGAGGGGACAGCCTCCTCCAGAGAGGGGACAGCCTCCTCCAGAGAGGGGACAGCCTCGTCTGGAGGTCGGAGCTCTTCCCTCTCAAGTCAAACAGCATTTTCTTCCCACTGCCTTTTTTTTCCACATGCATCTCAGAAACCTTCCAGAGCCCTCTGGCTTTTTCACTCGTGTTTTGCAGGGAGATCCAGAGGCAGGTGGCCCGTGTGGCAAACACGTTTGGTCACAGGCTGTGCCACTGGGAGCAGAGCCCACCCTGCTGTCGTGACCTGCAGGGACAGCTCCCCAGGGCCAGGGTGCAGCAGCCCACGCTGCCTAGGCCTGAATCACCATTTAAAAGGATTATTAACTTCCAGCTGTGTTCAGCCTAATTTCCTTTGTGCAACAGTGTGTTTAATTGCAGAGATTCCAATTTACTGTTGCAGAGCACAGGCCCGGCTCTAAGGATAAATTAAAATGACAGCTCCATGGGAAGTTTGGAATTTAACTTTCTGACTTATCTGATTTGATGCAGAGACAAATATTTAAATACAGCCAAGGAAACAAACAGCCTGTTTCTAAGAAGTTCCAGCTGGAACAGGGAAAAAGGGTTTTGCAGGAAGAGAGGCTGCAACAATTAGTGCACTGTCATGCTCCTCGCAGGCACAGCCACGCAGAGCTCCAGGAGCTGCACTCCACCTCTGAAAGACAATCCTGCCTTTGAGTTTCTGCTGGGGAAAAAACTGCTTTGCAAGTGAAGAGAGTAAGAGGTTTTACTTTTAAATCTCCTTTGTACAACTGCCCTGATCTCTTCAGAAGGGAGAGCACCGAGCCCGACGAGGGAACGCAGCACGTACCCTGTGATTTGCTGCCAAGAAGGCAACCCTGCTTTTACTTTTTCTTATAATCACCACCAACCCTGTGCTCCCATCCAGAGGTCAGGTGGGGATTCATCTTCCCCCTGCTTGAGCCCCATCCACAGCCCCACCTGCACTCCCTGGAGCTGCTCCCATGGGCACTCAGCCCAGCCCTGCCCCCACCACGTTACTTCTGGGGGGACAGATCAAAGCTAATTCAAAAAAATAAATAAAAATTTTAAAAATATTAATTTTTCCAACTCTGAAAATTCAAATCAGATTTCTAATACTCTCTTTTTCTCAAGCAGATCACCAGAGCACTGCAGCTTTCAGCACATCCATGTCCTGCCAGCACATGGGCACTGGCAGTGGGAAGATGGAGAGACAAGATTTGGAGGAGAATTCTGTCTCTGCACTGACACCAAGGGAGAAGGGGAGGGCTGCTCCCTGCCGTGCCCCGAGCCAGCCCACTGAAAACAGGGGGGGGAGTTTGAGACAGACCCCAGACACATCACTGCAGGACCCCCCAGCCACACAGCTGTGGTGCACAAAAGCAGTGCTGCAGGTAAACTGGGGCTGTGCAGATACAGCCACAGCCACCCACTGTGTGACAGCCCCTGGCACAGGGAAGTAAATATTGCACCATCAGCTGTCACAACTTCTGCATTTTCACTTCACTCAATGACTACACACAGTGCAACCACACCCCTGCAAGCCCCCCGGGGGGTGGGCACCCACAACAGCACAGGCACAGCCCCGTAGCTGGGTGCACTGACCCAATCTCAGCTGTTCTGACTCCCAGAGATGATCCATGCTGGGAAAAGCATCCCAAGGGCGGCACTGAAATGGGCAGCAGACACATTAACAGAAACAGAATGCAGTTCTGGATCTGTGAGCACCTTCTGGACCATCCTAAGAGCAGTTCCCACCTCCTGTGAGGACATGAGGAGAGTTGAACTCACAGCAGCCTGTGGAGATGGTGGGGCACAGAACCTTGGGACAGACCACAACAGAGCCAGGCAAGAGGGAGAGAAGAGGAGAGTGTCCCAGCCCCACCAACATGCTCAAAAAGAGTGTCCCAGCCCCACCAACATCCTCAGAGAGTTTTAAGCTCTCTGAAAGCAGTGCCAGAGCAGGATGCTCACAGACAGGTCTGCACCTGCATCAACACTCACAGGGCATCACCTCCCACGCCAGGAACAGCTCCTCTGGTCACGACATCCTGACTCCAGACAACCCCTGGACATGAGATCTCAGCTCACTCCATCCCCCTCAGAGCTCAGGGGAGCTCATCTCTACCAACACCAGCCTGCCTGAAACCAAACGAAAGCCTCAGATCTTTTCTAATGCCCATTAGGCTGCAAGACAACCTTCTGTCTCCAAAACTGAGATTGAAAAATGTATTTTCACCTCGAGTCTCTGCTTGCTAAGGTGCAAGTCACCTTAAGCCCATCACCAACCCTGGTGCTTATGACTCGTGGTTAATGAAGAATGCACAAAGAGAGTGTGTCCAAATGCTCTGGAATCTGGAGTTTTTGAACAGCTATGTTCACAAGCAGGGGGAAGGAGAAGCAGCACCTGGGTTTGAGCAGAGTTCCCACCATCCTCTGGCTCCAGCAGGCAGAGTGCTGCCCCAGGGCCGAGCCCCCCGCACGCAGCACGTACCTGGATGTATCTCAAGGCACTCCTTAGGACACTGAGGTTTGAGGTCTTCTTGTCATCCACGTTGGGGATGTTGCGTTTTAATGTCTCAAAGCATTCTTTCAAATGGGCACGTCTAGAGAAAACACAGGGGGCTGGTCAGCTTGAGGGAGCACACAGCAGGTCAGCAGAGGGACAGAGCTGCAGTCCAGACCCCACCCAGCCAAGCACATGGGTCCCAGCACCCAGACCAGCTCAACCCAGCAGAAGTGGGCTGTATGCCCAGTCCAGCCCCAGCTCTGCCAGGAAACCCCTGCGTGCTCTCAGATGGAGCAGCCAGTCCCCTGTGCTGCTGCTTCCACTTTCCCTGTATTCCCCACTCCTGCACCAGGGACTGGTGGTTACTCTGCATCCACACTGCACACTGGCCCCTGATCTTGGCTATTTTAGTGTTTAAATCACAGGAGAAGCGACACCACTCTGCATGTGGGGAGTTTGAGGGATCAGGGCTTTGCAGGGTTTTTGTGATGCAGTTACAGCCAAGTGAAACATCCTGGGAAGCAAGAGGTGCAGAACTGAGTGATCAGAAAGCAAATTGAGCTATCAGAACTGAGCTATCAGAAAGCAGAGCAATACTGCAAGATTCATTAAAAGCGACACAGAATTCAGGTTATTTGTTGAAAAACAAACGAGCAAACAAACAAAAAACCAAAGCCAAGCAAATATTGACAGTCTATAGACACCCCCCAAAAGAAAATAAAGACCAAACCCAAAGGTAGGGAAATTACAGTAAGAAAAAACCCCAAACCCCTGGCTTTCTACGCACCTGTTCTTCTCCAATTTATTATGTACTTCCCTGGTCCCAACCCTGCAACCCAAACAGAACAAAGATAAACTCAGTGTCAGGTTTAGAACTGCTGCCACCCAGCCTGTACCTCCAGCAGGGCATGTGCCTGGGATGTACAGGTCAGTACCAAGCAATAGAGATGTTCACACATCACTGTTTAACTGTTTTATCTGTGTCTGCCTACTCTGCAATCCACACGGGTCAAATCCATACTTGACACACACACCCCACGGGGTGGGCACGCATCAGGCACACGGGGCACAACAGGCAGAGTGTTCAGCCCCAGGCACAGCTGCTGCCAGGCAGACACAGCACGAGCAGGGGTATTTGTACAGCACCAGGCAGCCCAGGTGCTGACCTGGGGTAAGATTTACACAGTTTCAAATCAAAATGTACAGGACCTGGCAGACGTTCCTCAAACTGCTTTAGTATTTACTGTGCCTGAAATAAGAGCTCGGAGTAAGTAGGGAATGAAGTAATCCAGGAATCCTCAGTCACAGACAAGAGTGAGAACCAGGGTGAGCTTCTGGTTTCTGGTCAGTCCCCACCCTCCAAATCAGGAGTATTTTTAGGAGAAGCTGAACAAATTCAGGTGATCTTAGTTTTTCAGCTGCAGTGGTGATAAAGCACATTTCAGTCGACAGGTGATTGCAAACACCTTCCATACACTGTGCAAAATAATTATTTCCCTTTGCCTGAAAATTTACCAACAGTAAGGTGAGCGTTGCTGGAGGTACCTTAATATTCAATAATATTCAGGTATTTAGAAATCAATATTTGACATCTGACAGCCTTTTCCCAGGGAACACAAGGTGAAAAAGACAAGGAGCCCTGGGACAACCCATCAAACTGTGCCTCAGGAAGCTTTGCAGCTCGCTCGGCACCAGACACTGTTTCTCTGGTTGTGCCAAAGCCCAGGGCTCAGGAATCCTGCCCGTGAGATGCCAATTCCAGTGCAGGGACACCACACTCTGCACTGGGCAGCAGCCTCCCAGCTCCCCAGCAGCAGTTTGCTGGTCCCACCACCCACTGCCAGGGGAGCTAGGGCTCAGAAACCAACACTCTCTGCACCACCAGGAACCATCCTGCACCCGCCTGAACCCCCAACAGCCACGTTCACTTGGTTACAGCACAAACACACCTGCCACTTCTGCAGAGGAGCCTTTCAGACAAGCTCTGAAGATCACAATCTGTCTTAGAGGAATTGTACTGGCACCTTACAAAGGCTGTTATCTTCACAAATTCTTATCTACATCCCTTTTGCTGTTTCCTTCTGTGCGTTTTGGGCTCTCTCCATCCCAAAGGACACCATGAGCCTTTTTATCCTGCATGTCTTCTGCTCCCACAGGGTGACAGTGCAGCTGTCCCTCCTTGCACAGGGGCCTCCTGCAGGGAAAGTCAGTGCCATTCACAGCCCCGTGCTCCTGCTCCTCTCACAGCCACGTCAAGGGGCTCAGAGCAAACGCCGTGAGGAGCAGAGGACTGGGGGAAAGAAAGTGACCTGCCACGTCCTGCCCTTCTGAAACATTCCAAACAGCTCTGCCCGGGAGGGAGCAAAAGGCCAGACTCTGACCTGGCCAAAACGTGTCTCCTGGGCAGGTCACCAGCCTGGCAAGGACAGACCTTCCTCATGTCTCTGCTGGCTCCTGTTCATGCCCAGCTCTGCTGGCTCTATCTCAGCATGGCAGCCTGAGCCTGGAGCGGGACGTGGCTGCTGCTGCTACATCTCATGACGAGAGGGGACTCCAGCTGGTGTCCTGGCCAGCAGCTCCTGCTCTGAACCCCTCAGCACATCCCTCACCTCTGCCCTGAAACCAGGGGCACGTCTGCTTTATTGCAGCCAACAGGTGGGAGCCACAGAGCCACTCTGCCCAACCTCCATCCCACTGCCACACCAGTTTAAACAGCAGGGCAAAGTCATCTGCCAGCTGCGGGCGGTTGGGAAAGTCGTCAGAGGTCTGAACAACACGAGTTGGAAAGACTGAACAGATCCAGGTCATTTATCCTGCAGGAAGGAACACAGAGGGGCCAAGGGAAACAGGTAAAGCTCGCTGCAAAGAGGGAACCATTTGTTCTCCAGCACACGAGAAATAACACCAGACTACGTATGAGGATACTGTGGTCTGGAAACAAGGAGAGGAGTCTCCACCAGCCAACGGCCTTAGGTACAAGTTAGACAAACACTAACCTGGAGCAACATCAGTCACAAGTCCTGTCTGAGGGGAGCACAGACCCAACAGCCTCCAGTCCCTTCCATCTGCAGGAGTTCTGAACAAGCAGGAGGCCCTGAGCACTGAGGGACTGAAATGGAAGCTAAGGTGATGTCTGTCCTGGAAAATAAAACCTTCCCAGAGCACAGCCCAGTTTCTCAAGAGAGTTCCTGCAAGCAGCACTGCTACACAACTTCCAGGACCAGCGTAAGCAGAGATCCTTTGCCAAACATAACACCAGATGCCACCTGAGATCAGACAGGCAGTGCTGGGACCTGCTTCCTAGCACAGTCCCGGCTGGAAAAAAAAAGAAATCCTTGTACAGAATCCTACAGTGTGTAGTTGGGGAGGAAAAATAAACCCCATCAAGCTAACAAACCCTGCGTGGGGGACAGGCATCCAAACGTCCACGGATCTTGCTATTCCCCATCCGACACCTCTGCAAAGCAGCAGCTGCTCTGGGGTTTGACGCAGCTCTCGGGGTCGTTCCTGTCTGGCCCCCCTCAGCAGCCTGGGTACACGGGGCGCACTCACCCTCCGGGTCTCTTCTTCTGCTCGTTTGGTTTCGCGTCTTCCGCCGGAGCCAGCTTCAGAGCGCCGAGCTGCAGGGGTGCTCCGGGGTGCTGCAGGGGCTGGTGAGGCTGGGGCTGGATGGGCTGCTGGACCACATGGTGCTGGGAGATGGCCAGGACGGGCGCCGTGTAATGCTGGAGCTGCTTGGGGCTGCCCGCCGGGGGGGTGGCGGCTTTGCCGTCGGGCAGCAGCGGTGCCGGCGGCCGCTGGATCACCGGGGCCACCGCCGGCGCGTCCTTGGTGAGGCCGGGAGTGCTTACGAGGGGCTGGTGACGCTGCAGCAGCGGCGGGGACAGGGCGCTCTGGGCTGCCTGCTGCGGGGGGCTGGTGACCACGGGGATGGGAATGACTGAAATGGGGGCTGCCAGGGGCGGGGGCGGCGGGGGAGCCGGGGCGGGGGGCGAGATGGGCACCAGCAGTTCGCTTCGAGGCTCCTCGGGGGGAAGGGCGCAGTTGGCCCGTGGCACGCTGGCCTTGCTGGCCTTCTTCTGCTCCTGCTCCCTCTCCAGGCGGAGCTTCTCGTGCTTCTCATTCTCCTCTGAAAGAGAAACGGGACAGTGGGTCATGGCACTTCCCCGACCTCCCCACCCACCGGCCTCCAACCCGGGATGCTCATTTCTGAGGGCCCGTGGGGAGATGCAGCCCAGCCCACAGCAGGACCTGCAGCCCTGGAGATCCATCCCGTGTCCCAGCCGTGCTGCACCTTCCACCCACTGCCCTTTCACTCCAGCACTGGCTTTTTAAATGCACACCACGTGCTGCCCTCCAGTCCAGCCCTGAGAACGAGCTGCCGAGGCAGCTCCGGGCTCCTCCAGTCTGCAGCAAGCCCAGCATCTCTGGGGACACCACCATCTCAGCAGCAGATGGAAAGCAAAGCATGACCCCACCAACCTCCTTCTCCCCTGTCCCAGAACCACCACACAGGGAGAGGCAGCCTGAGCCAGTCACTTCCCACTCCCAGAGTCTGAGCCCACCAAGGGCAAAGCCTCTGCCAAGGGCAAACAGCACCAAGCTGAGCAAGATTAGTGGACCTCCGAGAGCTGGGGCAGGACCTGGCTGTCATCTCTTCCTTTCTGGTTTTAAGCTGGTGTTGAGCACTGCACTTGGGAGCCCCCTGGCCCTGGGACAGCACCAACTGTCTTCCACAGAGGTACAGACCAGCCCCAACTAAGAGCAACCTGGGAAAAAATTGCAACTCAGCATCACCTCCTAAACTGGAGCCTGAGCTCAGCAGACAGGGAAACCTTGTGAGCCAGGTGACCCTGCTCCCAGCTCCCCAGCACCCAACTGCAGAGAGACAAACAGGAGCCACAGGACTCAGCTGGTGGCAACCAACCCCCCGTGCAGGGCAGGGCAGGCTCCTTAGGTTAAAATACTCTGCATTTCATGCTATCAAATGGAAATCTTGGCTCAATGGACTTGATGCTGACACAAACCCACCAGGGCAGCTCTTTACTGCTGTGGATTTTATTCAAGCTCTTTGACTTGGCTTTGATGTATGTTCCTGTATGTTTTTGGAACACTAGACAAAGTAAATGAAATCTGTGTGGCCCGACTAGCAAAATAAACCTCATTAAAAGCCATCCAGGTCTCCAGCTTTAATTGTGTGAACACGGCACAAATGAAATTTATTTATACAAGTCCCGTGGCGCCAGCAGCCCTGGCACCTCAGCATCTCACAGCCTTAATCAAGTATCTCCACAGCCTCTGCCCGTGAAGCTCAGCAGGTCCCGTGCCTCACAGCCTCCAAGGAATTGCAACAGCATGCTCAGAGCTGTCACTTCTTCACAGTGACACAGTGGATGAACTCTTACTTCACCAAACAAGGGAGCAGGGAAATGATTGCACAGCCTGGTAGCCTGTCTTTTACACTGACCATCAGCAGGTAATTCAGAGGAAGCTCTAAGAGACACACTGAAAGTCTGTCCACTGAAGTTTGGGCTCGACCTAAATGCTCAAGTCAGAGATCCTATTGAGGATATCTGAGAGAAAAGCACATGAACCATCACCTGGAATTACCAGCTCACACTCAACCCTTGATCACCTTCAAGAAACAGCTCTATTAAATACAAGGGGAACAAGGGAAAAGGTCCCCCCACCAAGGTCACCTCACCCTCAGTGCAGCTGCCAGTGCCCACACGCCACCCGAGGGGCCCCACTGCTGCCTGGGCACCTCTCACCAGCCTGGCATTTTGAGGGGTGTCATGCAGAACAGGGAGCAAGAAAGGGAACCAAACTCCTGCTCCTTCTGACTGACCTTTGGCACACGTGGCTGCACAGTGTCACTGTCCTGAGTGACAGACAAACCATTTCCTGAAGCTGCCCCAGCACGGGACACAGGCAGCACTTCCTCCAGCCTGGCTCTGTTCACCAGCTGCCCCAACAGCTCCATCCAGAGCCAG
>JAOEGS010000739.1:22429-35125 GCA_025447755.1 Corythornis vintsioides | reverse complement strand
ATCTATGAATCTATGATTCTTTGGGTAGTGCAGCTCTGCAGGAGCTTTGCTCTCCTCACAGATGAGTGAAGTGCTGGTCCAAAGAGCCTTATTTGTGATTGTAGAGGAGTTCTCAGTTTTGCCTTGTTCCAGCTTGATTAAATTCCCCTTCTCTTCACCTTGTTCTCCAGAAGCTACTTCTGGCTTGTCAAGATTGGAGAGCTGTCCTGTGCTCTTGAGGTTTTACTGAGGGAAATGGAAGAAAGATGGAGAGCAGTGAAGGAACTACTGAATGTTTTTGGTATCTCCTTCTTTTAGGAAATGAAGTGTTAAAGTTTAGAAATAGGTGTACATAGGGGATCTGAAACTGAGAACCCTGTCTAGGGACTTTTATCTAATTGCAAGATTGGGGAAAAAAGAAATGGGAAGAAAAGCAGTTCAGACTTGTATTGCTAGCTAGAAGTTGTAACAATGCAACCTGCCTTACACTCTGGCTTGGCTGAAAGGGAATGTTGATAAAATGGATGTGTCCTCAGCAAACATTTTTGGTTTCTTGCAAAAATACAGTTTTAAAACTATTCCTTATCCCAGTTTATTGCATGGATTGTATCCTCTTCTTCATTTCACCTCTGTCCAGGTGATGCAGAAGTGTGGGGTGTGTGTGTGGTATATTTTGTTGGTTTTTTTCCCCTCCCCTTGCCTTTCATGTGTTTCTTTCTGTAGGAGCACTCTTTGTTTCTCCCAGGAGTGGCTGTATCCAGAGCTGGAAGCTGAGGGCTGTGGGTGGTGTGAATGGGCAGTGCACAGACACCCTGATAACAGCAGTGATGAGTGAAAACCAAGAGCTGCCTCAACTTCAGAAGAAAGCAAAGGGGAGCCAGTGGAAGAGTTGAACCTGTCATTTCATCTGCTTTTACAGTGACAAAAGGCAGTGTCCTGAACAAATCTGACAGCAGCCAGTGGGAGCACAAAAGGGCCTTTGTTGGTCTGAGGCACCCAGACATGTGCAGAGCAGCTGCTCTCAGCCTGTACCATGGTATTGTCCATCCTCCGAGAACAGTATAGCTGGGCTGGCTTTACTGGGCCCTAAACTGGTTTGGGTTTCTAGCAGCATGATTGGCTGTGTAGTTCAGATAAGCCTGCAGTCCTAGAGTGCTCCCTTTGAGATCCACCCTAGTGCAGACAAGGAATGCTGCTGTGGAAAGGGCAGTGGGGAGCTGGGAGCTCTGGTGCTGTGAGCCTGTTTGGAGAGGGAGTTCACTGTGTGTGTTGCCTCTTTTACAGTGTGGTCTCTTGGAAAAATGACAGCATAATCCTGTTTGGAAAGGACCTCTTGGATTACAGAGTCCACCCACACCATGGAGCTGAAGGTGTACAGTCAGACACAGAGGCAGGGGGCTGCACTGGCATTCCCTGGAGCTGCAGGTGTACAGTCAGACACAGAAGCAGGTGGTTGTATTGGCATTTGTTGGCTTGTCTAGGTTTCTGGCTCTGGAATGAGTGGCTTTTGGCTCAGCCCCTCTCAAATGCATTTTGATGGATCAGGTAGTTGGTATTGTTATTTTGTGATGCTTTTGGTTGGAGACTGTTCATGTCCAAAGCTTTCTCTCAGTCCTTGGAAAAGTTGCTGGGGGTGAGGAAAGACTACTAATGGCTTACAAATATCAGAAGAATCAACAGTAACTTTTGTGAAGAGGAAGCAATTCAGAAACTAAACCAGCCACAGCATATCTGCACTACACACTTTTTCTTTAGAAAGAAATGCCAGCGTGGAACTTTCACTTCCTGTAGCATGGGATTTCAGAAGCAAAAAGGAGGTGGAGTTTTGTTGCTAATTCAGTTGGCTCGGCTTTGATTTAGCACATGGAAACTAGGTTCTATTATAGACTTTGCATGTGCAATTTTTAGATTAGCCTTTGTTTAGGCATCCATTTTACTGTCTCCTGCATTTTTTTTTCCTGCAAGTTTGTTGGCTGGGAAGATGCTGTATTTTCATCAGTTCCTTCCTGTGCCTCTTCAAGAGCTCAGTTCTGTTTCTGTGCTTATGGTATTTGTTGGCAGGATTTGGAGCTGGAAGATTTGCCAGTTCCTACTAAAGCTTAATGTTTATAGTCCATGTTCTGTGTCTTACAGTCCTGAAATTGTTGTGCAGAGTAGGAATTGTATTTCTCTAAAGAGAAATTCTCTATTCTCTAATGTATTTCTCTAAAGCAAATCTCAAATAATATTTTGAAATACTGTTAAATAATTTCCTTATTGCCTCTTCTGCTTCTCAGTTGTGTTTCCCAGTGGATATAGCTGAGCTATCCCTGAGACTGTCCCTCTTCTCAAACAGTGAATTTGAGTAGGAGAAGGAAGAAAAGGAAGAACAAATGGTCTGATCTACTTAAGAACTCATGTTGAAAAGAAGGCATATATAAAAGGAAACCTACTTAGTCTGCTATGGGAAGAGATAAGGTGCTACAGACTAATGCAGACTTGAGAGTTCAGAGACGTTGCCTAGTGCTCCTTGTGTTGCATAAACCATGGTTGCTTAGGCTTGGGCCATCCCCAGGCAGACACAGCAAAGTGAGCTGCAGCTTCCCTTTTATCACCAGAGTGGAAAATAAAATGACCAAGACTGTGAATTGTGAATCACAATTCAGAACCTGGTGCTTTAATTAGTTTTAGAAGCACTTTTATAGTGCACAATAAAGCTGTAGATATCTTTATTTATTTTGTAGAGAGAACTCTTAAACATATCACTGTGTTCTGTACATTTGTTACCCTACAATAATGTCTCTGCAGCATGTGTGGTGGTTGATGGGGTGTTTTGACTGAGATTGCTGCTGCTTTCCAGCATGTACTTTTAGTTGCTCAGAATGGGCAGTTGATTTTGTTTCTTCCCTCTCCACCCTGCTGATAAGGCTTCTCTCTTGCTTTGTAAATATCTTGCAAAACAAACAGCAGTGATTACCCTGTACCTTTGGGGTGCTGTGAGCCATCCTTATTCTGAGGTATTTTTAGGAGTCTTTTTTTACGCTACAAGAGTTTATTAGCTGCTCATTAAGTGCTTGATATTCAGCTTTATCAATCAGAGTACAAGTTTAGTTTTTGCTTTCAGATTTCTGCTTTTCAAATGTCTGTGATTACACTGTCAGTTTAGAAAAACAAGATAGTTTAGAACTCTATGGGGGAAGGAGGAGGTTCCAATACACAAACTAACCCAGACTGCTTCCCTGGCAATGAGCTGTTTTCCCTGGTGACACTGCACTCATGGTGCTATCCTGCTCTGAAGCAGCTGAGCAGTGGATAGAACTGAGCCAGGGGGTGTTCTGTAGCCTTGCTGAAGAACCCCTCCATAGTCTGTAACCAAGTAGGGTCACAGTCCTGAGTGGCTCCTGCATGGCTGCTGCAACAGATTTCTTTTTCAAACTGCCTGATCATCTGAATGTAAAAGCGTTTGGTTGTTGATACTGAGAGGTGGTAGGTGAACTTGCTTCCGTACCTGCTGTTCAAATGAGGTAGTTGTCTTGACAGTTCCAGCAGCCTCCTGCTTTCAGAAGGGCTGAAATGCTGCCTGTCACAAGTTTGCTTTGTGTTTTGGGTCTTGCTGCTCAGGCTTGAAAACCCTGCTCTCTGTGAATGCTTGGGATGTGGCTTGGTGCTTGGCATGTACTCCTGTTGTTTCACTGCTGCTGAAATTGTTGTTGGATGTATCAAGAGCCATCTTCCAAGGTGATGAAAGAGCTCTTGTCATCTGTTCAGAATGGGAAACGTCCATGGTGAGGTGGTTAAGAGGATGAGGAAGAGGGTGAAATGGGACATAGAGGAAAAATGGTGATATTCAGGGGATGGAACAGATGGGATTGCACAAATGGAGACAATCAGGACTTCACAGATCTTTGGGAGGAATACAGGTATTCCCAGTGCAGGCTGAAGTGTCCTGCAAGGCAGTGAGTGGGATGATGTTGGGTGTTGGATATTTTTGGGGTGCTGTCTGGCAGCATGGAGTTATAGAGCATCCTGCTGTGACTCAGCTGCAGCAGTGCATCTTCCCTACACACTATAATGTATGACTGGTTTTGGCAGCAGAGCACATCACTCTGTTACTGCTCCTGCATTCCCTGTAAAAACTCCCAGTATGTGTGTGGCTGGAGTTGTGTTACTGACCACTCCTGACTTGTAGCAGGGCAAGATACATGAGCTTTGTGTCCTACCTCAGCTTCCTCAGAATCACTCTCTTAGTCCCATTAGGCAACTTTCTGCGGAGTGTCCAGTTTTGAGAGTGTTGTCTTTGTTACAGAACTCCCAATTCTCAAACTGGGAAATGCTTCCCCAGTTCATGGGAGAACTAGAAAGAGCTAGCTTGTGTTTTCCCTTCAGTGGCTTTATTACTGCCATTAGAGCTTGGTGTGACAAGTGTATACTGTTTTCTTTGTCCCACATAAAATCACCTGTTTTACAGTCCATCTAAATTCAGGTGATGTTTTTTGGTTTCATTTAGTGTTTCATGGTTGCAGAGCTGGCAACTGGAAGTTGGGAGCAGTCCTAAGAGCCTAAAATCCTATGTGCACAGCATCATCAGAGATACTAGTAGAGAGATTCCATAGGTCAGATGAAGCATATGTGCATATTTAGGGTTAATTTTAGTGGCAAAGCAATTGAGTACATGCTCTGGTGGTTGTGCAATAGGGTTTAGCTCTGGCAGTGCTGAACTTCATGTAATCCAGCAGAATAAGACTGAAAAGGATTGAACCATGAAAGGTAAATTTCAACTTCTGGTAACGTGCATCCTCATATCTGGAATGTGTCCCTGTAGTAGATGGTTAAACAATCAGTAAATGAAGTGTAAGTAGCAGTGATGAAATGAGTTCAACATGGAAATAGAGGTGATGTGAAGCTTTGTAGAATGCTCTGCTGACACATTAGGTTCACAGACCTCACGGTTCTTTGTGCTCCAAGTACTCATTTATAAAAGCTAGTGGGAGAACAGACCAGATTTTTATAACTTAGAGATTTTTCAGCATGTACACTCAGAAATAGGAGCAAGATCTTATTTTGATCAGAGCATTTGTAGGAGCACCAGGAAAAAAAAAACCTGGTGGTGACTGGAAAATACTGGAGGAGGGTAAATGTTCTCTTCAGGCTCTTGGTGAAATTTAGCCACAATTAAATTTGATAAGAAAGATGAGGCTTAGCTGCCAGTTGCTTGTTTTTGAGAAACTGCTGATTAGGAAAAAAGTTCTCTTAGCCTTGCCATAGTTGGCCTTTGCTGAGGGACTTTGCAAGAAGCTGCTTTTAATATATTTTGGGAGGGTGTTTTTTGCCAGGCGCAGTGTGGGTGCTGTGTGAGCTGCCTTTGCTTTGTTACTCTACAGAGGCCAGGTGAGTTTCTGGCTGCTGCTGGTGGGAATTCTGATCCTAGCACAACTGATCTTGAGCTGTGTCTCCAAATACAGAGCACTAACCTGTTTTGTTCTCCTGCCAGGCCTGAGAGCTGCCGTGGGGTTGTGGAGGCTGGCTGGAGACAGCAGGAATTCACTAACTACATGCAAGATACACATTGGTTCTGGTGCTTTTTCTCATCAGGGGGAACACATATTCCTGCCTAAAAGAGCTAAATTTAATTTGTATTTCCTTCTCCGTGGCCCAACTGGGATATTTTCATGTTGGCCTATTGTTTCTGTGGCTCTCAGGTATAAAAACAGGTCCTATCACCAAGAAAACAAGCAACAACATGTGTATATGTTTTATATCTCTCCCAGAGCCCCATCCTGGCCTTGCTGTGTCTCTGCTGCTGCCTTGCATTGCCTGCGCTTTGCTTTTAGGCCTTTTTTATTTTGTCAATGATCCAGCGTTGTTCCCCTCAGCACGCGAGCAAATTCCGATGTAACTTTCCGATTTCCTCCTATCAAACTGTTGCACGGTAGTCACACGCAAAAGCAACCGGGCTCTGGTGCCCTATGCCGTATTCAGCTGCAAACCGCCGCTGGAAGGCGAAGGCTCCGGGCGGGTCTGCGCGGCCCGTGCGGTACTGGCCGCGGCCGGGAGGGGGGAGCAGCGGCCCGGGCTCGGCTGCCGCTGGGCGGGAACGCTCTGAGCAGGGCGCTGCGCTGGCCCTTTCCTCCCGAGCGCTGCTACTCGCTTACTTTAGGGGTGCTGGGTGATTATTCCAAGTGCAGTCGTGTGCATTGAATTAAATCGACTTTAATTTACATTCCTTGCTATCAATAATATTGAAAGGCTGAGAGCTCTGGGGCTGTTCAGCCTGGAGAAGAGCAGCCTGAGAGGGGAGCTGGTGAATGTTTACAGAGATCTGAGGGGTGGGTGTGGAGTAGAAGAGGCCAGGCTCTGTTCAGTGGTGCCCTGGGACACAACGGGAAGCAAAGGGCACAAACTGGAACATAGGAAATTTCACCTCAACTTGAGGAAAAATTTTCCTCAAGTACAGGGTACAGGCTGCCCAGAGAGGCTGTGGAGTCTCCTTTTCTGGAGGCAATCAAGACCCACCTGGATCTGTTCCTGTGTGGGCTGCTCTGGGTGACCCTGCTCTGGCAGGAGGTTGGACTCGGTGATCCCCAGAGGTCCCTTCCAGCCCCCACCGTGCTGTGATTCTGATCTGATGTACATTTAGTTGTCAACTTTGCTATTAAATATTAGGAAGGTCTGTGTTTCTTATGTTTTGTCTCGGAGTTACCACTTTTTATCTTAAAGTAGGTTTTGTTTTGACCTCTTTAGTTCCCTTTCTAAGGATTCTGTATTATGAGTCTGAGGTTTATAAGGTTTGAAATCCACCTTTTTGAAGAACTGTTCCAATTGGAAGCTCCTTTCTGCTTTATGTTTGTTCATCTAGCTAGGAAGTTTTGTTTGACTTCTATACAGACTTTGAAACATTGAGAGTTTTGCTTGTAGTGCTCATTGTGACTATCTGCTTACTTTCATTAAGGAATGATTTAAAATTTATTATCACAATCTTACAGAGACTCGCATAGTGTGTATTGCTCACAGACACTGCAAACTGGAAGGGCTGCTGAACAAATGTTCACAGTTGAAATGCATGGCCACAGCATAAGTACTTGTGTAAAAGCAGATGGTGTTCAGGTTGGCATCAGTAATTAACTGGCAGAGCTCAAGGCTAACATTTCAGGTAGATGATAACTATTGTCACTAGGACACTGCCATCCTAAGTTTCCAAAATGAGGTAGTTTTTGGAAGAATTTGTTTTTATACTGTGAGAGTGGTGAGACACTGGCATGGGTTGCCCAGAGAAGTTGTGGATGCTTCATCCCTGGAGGTGTTCAGAGCCAGGCTGGATGGGGCTCTGAGCAACCTGCTCTAGTGGGAGGTGTCGTGGCCCTTGGCAGGGGGTTGGGACTGGATGAGTTTTAAGATCCCTTCCAACCCAAACCATTCTATGATCTGATTTAATGTGTTGTGCTGTTGTTATTTTTTTCCTCTGTGTGCTCACCTCAAACACTTGAGGAAGGTGGGATAGGTGCTGTGACCAGCCAGCCCAGCACCTGTGGGGACCTTCACAGCAGCCGTGCTCCTCAGGATATGGTGTGTTTGCACAGACACCCCAAAGCTCTGGTGCACTTCTGTGAGTCTCTTGGCATTTGTATGCTACCAGCTGGAGTTGGCACACTGAGCACTGGGGCTGAGGAACAGGCTTCTTCTGTTCAAACCCAAGACATTAGCATTTGTCTTGTGTGTCAAATCCCTGGCTTTGGAATTTGCTTACAGAAAGAAACTAAAGAGAAAAGCAGAAACTTTGTGTTGGATGGCTATAAATAGGCTTTGAGTCAATGGTGCCAGAACTGTATTGCTGCTGATTGGTACAAGACACTGGTGTATAGAGAAGTGAGCTTTTTGGCTTGCAATTTAATAGAAGACAGATCACTTGGCTGCTGATTTTATTAGGCATTTTGGTCCCTCAGCTTTTGTTGGCCAGGCTTTACGGGTAAAAGTGTGCTTGCTTTTAATTGATTCCCTAAGTGATAGTTGACTTTTGAAACACTGTTGTTTTTTGTGGGTTGGCATTATTCTGTTTGTCTTTATCATGCTTTGAAAAATTCACCTACTGTTGGCAAATGTTAATATTCTTTTGTGGATGTAAAGGTGTTAGACCATCAGGTGAGGGGAAATTCCAGTAGCCAGGATTTGTTTAACAGTTTGAGCTCTTACAATTGGTAGTGATGAAAGGAATATGCTGAATATGCTTTAAAAGTCTAATTAGAAAATAAGAATTTAAGAAGTTTAAATCAGACACAGTCATGTTGCTATATTCTCAGCAGTTCCAAATATTCTTTTGTAGTGGAATAGGGAAAACCCTATCAGAATTTTTCATTAAAGGAGCAAAATGTTATGGTTAATACTTTTAAAACAACCCAAAAAAACCTCAAACAGCAACAAAAATCAGTTAAACTTATGAGAGGAAGGGGCAGTTTCTTCACAAACTGTTTTGCTGTTACACTTGTCTTTTTGTACCAAAAAAAAAATAGCTTGTTGGGAAACTAATAAGTCTTTTGAATTGTCTTTAGGTCTACCCATGATTTTCCAAATACAAACAGAGCAGAAAACCAGCATTTTCTTTCTTGGGTGGCTGACAGCATCCAGAGCTGTAGCTGTCAGTGCTCAGTGACTCCTCACTGCAGTGATTTCTGCAGGGGACTGAGCTTCACCTCTGCTCTGCACAGAGCTGGGGAGGAGTTCCAGAGTTTAGGAGCGCCTGGTGGGATGCTGCTCACCAGCTGGCAAACAGGTGCTAGGTACAGGCAGAGGAGTTGATTTCTGGGGTGTAAACTGGTGCAGAGGAGGATGGAGGAATGGTTTTCCCTGCCCACCTGCAGGGAGTAGGTTTGTGTCCATGACTGGCAGAGCCTCCTACTCTGCAGTCTGCCACAGGTCATGGACCAAAAGGCACCTGCCTGACCTTTCCTCCCCTGGGCCTGGGCTTTCCACCCACCTTTGTTTTAGGTGGTTGTCAAAATGGATAAGTAAGTAATGGATAGGTCCTGACCTCTCTTGGGTGATTAACTGCCTTTCTGTTTGAACAGTGGTTTTGAATCTTTTAGGACATTTGAAGCCTATAGACACCTGTGTTTAGTTTCATGGATATGGAGAGCATCCGATTCTTTTCTTCCCAGCAACCTTTCACACATTTGAAGGCTGTTACCTCTTCTTTCTGGAGGTGTCTTGTGTCTAGGATAAATAGACCTAATTCCTAAAAGCTTCTCTTATAGGTCATGTTCTCTGGATTTCTGACAATTTCTCCTCTCCTATCAATCTACAAGTGCAGCAGTAACTACTGTGTACAGTTCTGATAAATGGATATTAGGTGGACTTTTGATGCCTTACTCAAGCTGTCATTTGTGAAACCTTCCAATTTAGGTCCCAGGATATCTGAAATCTGCTTTAACTTCTGGGGAAGAATAACTCCATCATAACTGACATAGTATTTTTAAGAGTAAAATGTGAGATCCACTTAAGAAAAAAATTATGGGAGATAGTTTTATAGTTTTAGAATTTTGAAGATGGGGAAGTTGAAGTCTTGGTGCCACCTTGTATACCACCCTGAACAGGATACCTTGCTTTTCTGCACCCATTTTAATGGCTCTGAACTGCAGGCTGCTGATTTGAAGAGCTTCACAGTGTGTCAGGTTTGCTTTTGTGGCTTGTTTAGGGGCACTGCTGCTGTCCATAATGGCAACAGTGCAGCTTTAAACCACAGAAACTGAGTGGCCAAGCCGAAAGTTGACATCACACTTGTGTTGTTTGTTTGCCTTTATCTTTTCCACTGTAATTTCAAAAATACTCTGGCACCATTTGTTTTATGTTTTGGCCTTTTTACTCTAAAGCCAGATTAGTTCCTTGTTTTGATTTACTGCAGAGTTGGACAAATATTTGGATGTGTATGTGCATATGGACTTGGACGTTGTGAAAGGAAGAGGCAGAGCATTAATAGCTTTGAGTGTTCAGCAGAGAGCTTATCTTTCATTTAGCACTAGGACTTGTGCTGAATTAGTGTGTGCTTGTGAAACTAGAGCTTTAGCCTTGGAACACTATTGTAGGGGTTTATGCAGTGATTGATTTCTGCAGGCATTTTGTTGAAAGTGATCTGGTAAAGAATCTTGATGCCAATCTTTTAAATATCTTAATTTAAATATCTTAAACATCCTGTTTGCCTTTCCCCCCCTCCCCTCAGTAAGTTAGAAAACTCGATTTTAGTGGTGTCACTTCAGTTTTAGTCAGGGCAGACAGATCTTGGCCATTTCAATTTAGTGAAGAAAGAATTTCAGAGAAATGCGAAATCAAAGTTCCATTTTGGTATTGGACTTGTCATAAGAGCTTTCCAGGCTCCACTACAATAAGAGTTCTGCTAATCCTTGCTTACCCTCTCCCGAGCACTTCTAGAAAGATTTTTTTCAGAAACAATAAACTTCAGAGAAAAATGTTTTCAACACCTCTCTCTCTTTAAGCAGTTCAGTGGGAAGAGAACTATAGCAGTTGGAGTAGATTCGAGCTGTGAAGTTTCAACTCTAGCTTTTCTTACAGCAGTAGTGAGGGTTTCTTCACTGGTGAATGTACTGCAGTGAGTAGGGGTGTTGGGAACATTGTGTCGCAGTGAGCGCTGTGCTGCAGTCGCTGCTAGATGGCACTGTGGAACTGTGCTTCGCCCAAAGACACTGCAACCTGGCCGGGAGAACCGTTTAAATTAACATTTAGGTTAAAAATGGCATTTTATTGAATTTTATTTTCAATTTAGTCACTTAATTGATCTCACTACAAGTGATCTCTTGGCTCATGGACTTACTTTGCACTCTCGGTAAGGACTTAAAAGTTCAGAGGCAGCCCTAGCAAGCGAGGCAAAATTTTTCCTGTTTCGCCCACAATTGTTACTAATGCAGAAGCATTGCAGACATCAGGCTTGTGTAAATACCCTGGAAGATTATTCAGGAAAAAAAAATGAGCTGCATTGCCAGGTCGAATATGGTCACATAGGAAATGAAGCAGTGATTAGTATAAAAGTCTTTTGAGATTAGAGGGATTTGTATGATTTTCCTTAATTGATCATCACCCGTGTACGTTCACGCCAGTTACACGAACACTTCCTTTGCAGAATCCTGGCTAGGAAGGATAAAATCATTCTAACTTGTTTTCTTTTCCTCTGTAAAATGGGCTTTTTGGCTTCTGGGTGCCCGTGCCCTGTTCCTGTGAGCACAGTGGCTGTTGGTTCATGGCAAGGATCAGATCCAGAGCAAGCTGCTGGGTGTGGAGCTGCGCCGTGGGGACGTGATGCAGCCCAAGCTTCCCTGCCCAATCAGGAGGGTGGAAGGGTTTTTCCTGAGCTCTGTTTGCAGGAGGCTTTCCGTGTGTGGGGAGAACAGTATCCTAAGCAGCCCGTTGCCCTTACTGTGCAGGTTAAAAACAAGTTAGACATTTTGGCAAGGCAGATTTTCCTGGTTCTCAGGTACGTACGTCAGGGAAGTTTGCATCTCTTAAAAGATGTGGATTATTCCAGCCAACGAAGAAAGTTTCTTCAGCTGCAGCTTCTGCTGTGTCATTAAAAAAGCAATTATAACCTCCAAGGGGTCTGTGTCGTGCAAAAATAGCATTTATGTTGCCAGGTTGCATGTTTGTGTGCATGTGTGGTTTGTTGCATTAAGTGTATTTTACTCGTGTTTTGGGGAGGGGAGAAGAGCTGTGGTTGCCGAACGCCGTAGTTGTCTCCTCCTGTAAGGGTGATGTGGATTTATTGAATCATTAGGGTTGTTCCTCACTCCTGAGATGCTGCTGGTTACTGTCTTTGATCACACCTGTGCTGGTGTATTGGGGATTCTTTTGTTGTGTCTATACAACATTGCTGGCTCGACTCCCCTTCCTGGTACAAACTGAAATCACTGGGTGAATTTCTACCTGCAGCTCCAGGTGTGCTGAGCACACACTGCAGAGAAGAGGGAAGATCTGGATAACACTCGCTTCTTTTACCAGGCAAACAGATGAGAGATGTTCACAGATACTGGCACGGGGGCTTTTCTCACAGGAAGACTCTAGATGAAGTTACTTTTTCTTTATTAAAACTGTTTTGTTTTTTTTCACTGAGTTTTTAAGGAAACCTCATTTGTACTGAAGTGTTCTGACAACCTGCGTGCCAGGAGGAGGTGGCACATGAGTTCTAACCATATCTAACTTCCAAGACAAGGCAATCAGGGTGATGAGGATTAGTTAGTTCTGTAAGGCTGGGTGGTAAGAGTGTGTGCACAGTGGAGAAGCTGAGGAGGTCTGCTGGCTTAGGGAAAAGGCTCCTCAGTTTATAAATACCTAACTGTAGTGTATATACCCACAGCTGCTGATCCCTTATTCCAGAGCAGTTACCTTTCAGTTTAAAATGTGAAAGAATTAGTTTAATGTAACTCTTTCTTATTTTGTAGGTTTTCACAGCCCTTGGTTTGAAGCAGTAAGGCAGCTCCTAGAATGAATGGGTAACACGTAGCTGGCTCAAGTTGAGAGCTTTCTGCCTGTGTCTCAGTTAACTTAGTTCTGCAAAAAGATGTTTTAATAATGCAAATACTGTTTTTGTCTGAACTGATTTATAGGTTCGTAGTCTTTCAGAAGAGCCACCTGCTGAAGGACTGTGGTTTTGTGTTGGTGTTGTGGCTTTGTTTGGGTTTTTTGTGCCAGAGACTGTGCCCAGATTGTGATTCAAGAAGGTATTTGTAATTGGAGAGGTCTGCC
>JAOEGS010000738.1:34432-49939 GCA_025447755.1 Corythornis vintsioides | reverse complement strand
TAGAGAAAGCCTGTATCCTGCTAGATAAATACAAAAAGAGCAAAAACCCCCACAACTCTCGCAGGTAAGAGCTTTCTATGTTTCCATCCCCATACGTACATGTCTGTCGTACAGGACAGACTTTCACATGAAGGAACAGTAAAACAAAATCTTACGTGTCTTGTGTGACAGCACTTGTAGGCATGTGACTGTATGACTTCCACTATCTGAATAGTCAGTGACTCCAACATTTCTGCTGCTGCTTCCTTGGTCCCAGCAGTTAACTAGAAGGTTCTCTTTCTCACCTAACAATTGCCTTCTCTGGATCAGCTAGAACTCCAGCTTGGTTCCAGTGTACTGAGCTGAGCCTTTTATTTACTTCTTGGGTGGTTTTGGTTTGCTTTTTGATTGGTTGATGGGTTGTTTGGTTTTTTTTTGATGTGGTGTGGTTTGGTGTAAGTTTTTGGTTTTCGTTTGTTCATTTGGTTGATTTGTTTTTGTTGGTGGTGGTTGGTTTTGGTTTTGTTTGTGGGTTGTGGGTTTTTTTTGTTTGTTTGCTTTCTTATTACATCCCATTATATATTTAACCTCCCCATCATTTCATGCAACATCAACTGCTAATCAGGTTTGGAAACCATGGCCTTCCAGTCACAGGAAAAACCCAGCATGAGGAACAGCAGCATACATACCTTTTCCTTCACTGCTATGAAAAAGAGTATTCTCCAGGACTGGCAGAGCTTTGCTTGCTGCATTTATGGTGGCCATAGAGTCAGATAAGCAGAAGTAGGTACATTTAGGGTATCTCTGCTGGTAGGAGAGAACAGTGGAGGTATCACAATGCAGCCACGGGAGTTGGGACATGGGGCGTATGACACAATTTGTTTGTTTCCTGGAGACAACACTATTGTATGTTAACTGGCCACTAAAAGGTTACCAGGTCCCTCTCACTTGTCAGGATACTTGTCTCTCTTTTAACATATTTGCTTGTCTGGCAATAGATATTCACTCCGGCTGTCAGTCTCATGGCTATTTAAATAGATTGCCTCCATATTGAGATTGTCTTCCCTCCACGATTTAAGTTTTACACATCTGACTATCTCCTGTTGCATCAGGACTGAGCTTCTTGATGGCTTGGCTTGACCAAGATGACTTTTTGGAGATTGTTCACTCATGTGAGGTGCAGATTTGATTGAGTTACAACTTTGTTTCACTTAATGAGCAAAAGATCAAAGACTTTCCATGGCATTCCTGCTGAGGGTAAGGGGAACGCTTCTGCATGCTGTAAAAGGCTGATACTTGGGACATTAGCAGGATGAATATTTGCTAACTATCTCTGCTGGTTCAGCTGGCCAGGGTTTTCCATTAACACTTGGTGAAATTTGACATTGTCTTGCTTGAGAATTAAATTTTACTAGGCTCAATATGAGGACAGAATAGAGCTGTTCACATTAGGAGGTAGAGAAGTAATAGAATTAATTCTTTTTCCTCCATTCAGTTCCATCCAGTTGAAAAAAACAGTGTGATGCAGGAGCCTCAATGCTCTTTTCACTTCAGGAATGGGGCAAAGCTCATAGCAACCAGACTCATACTAGTAAAAAAATGGCCTATAAAGCTTTGTAGTTAGTACTTTAAACCTTAAATCTGAATACCAGGTGTTTTAATCACAGGCTCCACAGCCTCTCTGAGAAGCTGGGCTACTGGAGATACCCAGTGTGTCAGGCAGCCAGCCATTGAGGTTCTGTTCTATCCAGTGGCTGTGATTTTTAGCACTCCTTTTCCCCTATCCCTGCATCATTGGCTTTCTACCAGTTTTAGGTTTATAATGTGTTACTGAGAAGAGTGTTCTGAAATGACAGACTATACTGATGCTTCATTAATAGCATTCTTCTAACTTTATTTTTCTTTTTTAGAGTTCTTACAGGATTGTGGACTGGGTCCATAAAAACTGACATGTTTACTAAGTATATTAATTGCTCTGGTGGAAATGAGAAACTGAAAAAATAATTATATCCTTGGAAATTGGAGCAAACCCCTTATTCTGCAGTGGTCCAGGATTCCGAAATGGCTCACTGTAAGCTAAAAGACCCTATGGAGATTTCAAAAGCTATCACATGTCAGTATGCTGAATGCATTATTGGCTTAAGCTCTGCTGTTCTGTCCAATTATCTGAACTTTGTCACCTCTACTTGTTGTTCTGTTGGGTTTTTTTTAAGTTTTAAATAAAAGACAGCACTCCCAAACTAACAGTTTTGTTT
This sequence comes from Corythornis vintsioides, assembly GCA_025447755.1. NCBI lineage: Eukaryota > Metazoa > Chordata > Aves > Coraciiformes > Alcedinidae > Corythornis > Corythornis vintsioides. The sequence continues at coordinate 47,705 of JAOEGS010000738.1, read as the reverse complement.
CAGAAGGTGAATAATAGCAGCTCATAATGAGTGTGTTGCAAAGGAAAATGTAAATACCATTAAACCTTGAATAATCTTTCAAAATAGAAGAAGCTCCAACACTACTTAGAGATCTTTTCAGACATCTATTTAAAATAAAAAGTCTCTTGATGGACAGTTTTTCAAGGATGTATTAATAAAAGCATGCTTTTACAGCAGAACTATTGATGATATGCTAAATGGACAATCTAATGGACTCTGGCCACACATGACAGGCTACGGAAAGGAAATCTGGAACATAAGAGGCTAGTTCATCAGATAGCAAAATTATTGATTCAGATACACTGAACTGTATGATAATAGTTTTATTTGCAGTTATTCCATATAGATCTGAAAAAATATATATTAGCAGTAGAATGTCGCTTTAGAGTATGTATCATTTTATGGTTAGATATGAGGGACTTAACCTTAGAGATAACTTAGTAACAGACATTTGGAAGTGAATTGAAGTAGTATATGAATACTAATTAGGAACTTAGTGTAAGTTCTGAACTGGTAAATTTAAAGAATTTATTCAGGACTAGGTAGTAGTCAGGTTTTATGAATGTTTCAGTGAGACAAGATGGGGACAACATAAAATCAGCTTATCTTTTTGCACCATATTTTGGTGTTCTAGTTTAGCTGTAACATGCACATGTTGGACCAGACGTGGATGAGATTGGAACAGCAGCTCAGCTTCCACTGCACTGATACGGTTTTTGTAGCTATACTTGACCTAATTTTATACCTTTTTATTTTTTTCCTAGTTTAATCTGCCAGGGGGTTCTGATTAGGTGATGACCCAAACTCTCAGATGGGCCTTTACCATCCAGACTGTGCTCTGTGCTGCTGTGTTGTGTCTGAGCTCCTTACCTCTGGCTTTAATGCATCCATGCCAATGACAGGGATGGGGAAAAGCTGTCAGTGGGTTTTAATGTGTGCTGGACACCCCACAACTCACTGACCACCTCTTTTCCCTGTGCTCAAAAAGTAAGGGTGGCTGATAAACTACTAGCATGCTGAGCTGGAGAACACTTCTCTGGGTCTCATCTGAAAGGCTGAAAACTTGAATGTAAAGAAAAGTTTGAAAGTGTGATAGCTGGCATGAATGTGATATTTAACTTAATGATAGAATTAAGGGGGCAAAGACATAGCCTGTATCCCAGGAAGACTAGTGCCTTACAAATGGGATGCCATGTAGTATTATACAGCAGGAATGTAGCTACCATAAGACAAACATGACTTTTAGGTAAAAGCTACATTTGGGATGGTTGGAGGGCCATCTAGTTTGGCAGAAGGACATGCCCACTGTTGCAGTAATTTTTGCAGACAGGATCATAATTGAAACCTATTTAGAGGTCTTTGTCTATGATGCCTAATTAATTGGGTTTTTTTACCCTGTGACTTAATTTAGATTACAAATACATTTTGGTATACTCAAGAAAATTTTGCAACAACATAGGCTAAACCTTTCTACAGCAGGGTGTAGGAGTGTAAAAAGAATTGAACTGTGGTGTCAGTGAAGTACAAGTTCATAGATAATGCCCTGAATACATGCAATGTTTCTAATAAAAAAAAGAGAGGATAAGATGGAAGCTGTGGCCACAATCCTACAGTGAATTAACAGTCCTGTGTTACTGATGGTCTCATGAGACACTGTCAGATCCAATTGATAGTATCAGTCAGATGAGCTGCAAGCAATTCCAGTCATAATGCTTCAGTATAGATAGGAGATTTTTAAGAAGCAGTTTTGATGTGAATGGCTGTTTCCATTGATTTTCTAACCTTGCTGTACAGCTTGAAAGTTATGGAATTAATTTGATAGGGTGGAAAGTAAGAATCAATCTATCTGTTGCAAGGGTAGGTGTAGATAGAGATGAAGACTAAGAGGCCATTACAAGGTCAGAGAAGCATTTGGGAAGGAGTCAGTCACAGGGGGAATGTTAGGAGAATATTGAAAATCATTATCCTGGCCTTGCACACTAACTGCAGAGTACCACTTGAAATGAATATGGAGAGAAGACACAGGCTGAGATCCTGGGCTAGGTAGAACAGGTTGCAGGCTGGTGATGTTACACAACAAAGTACAGGGGCTTTGTCTGCCCAAGAAGTCACAGAAAAAGTCACACATTGCTGTTATTTTCCCTTTCACTCCAGCTGTCCTATATTGATACTCACTTTCTCCTTCAGGCTTAACCTTTCCCCCAAGGATATCTTTCTGGAGGGGTTTCATGTACAGCTGTGCCCTTCAAAGCATCTTGTAGGAAACAAAGATGTATCAGCTCACCTGGTATCTGAAAACCATCACGTGCCTACTCTGTTACCACATAGATTTCTCCACTGTTGTGCCACTGTGCAGATACAGGTGGGTATGTGGTGTTTTAGCCTGAAACAACAACAGCTCAGTTAACCCCAGAAAGATAATTTTATGAACAACATCTCCATGTGTACTGGCAAGCCTGGACTGACTGCAAAGGCAAGGAGAGCTGCTCACCTCTGGCTCCCCAGGGCTGCCTGAAGTGGGCTGCAGAATTGCTGTCTCTCCCTGCCCTCCAGCTGCTGCTGCTGCTTCTCTCTGACACGCACCTGCACCAGTCTCCTGCTAAAGAGATTTGGAGGACAATAAATTATCTGGGTAGGCTGTGAAATCTCCTTGGGAGAGCTTAAGGATGGGGAGAAGAACTATTTGTCAGGAATTGCATGGGTATGGTTGCATATCCCTTAGGGCAGAGTAATGGGAAGACATAAAAGACTGAAAGTCAAAGTCTTTAAGTTTTTAAGGTTCTGTGATAACCAAAGATTTTCCCAGTGAAAACTGTTTTTCTTCACCTGAATTAGAGCTAGACTATATCTGCTTTCATGGTATAATAACTCACTCTACATTGCCTTCAGCAGCACTAAGAGCAGTACAAGGTATTGTTCAGACTTAAATCCCACAGTGCTGTACTTCAATAGCTGCAGACTATTACTCTGGGATACTGAGTATCCCCCTTTTAAATGGATTTTTGAAATGTTGTCTGACTGCCCAGAATGAAATGTTTCTTAATTTTACTGCACTTTTTTTTTCCCTTCTGTGACATGATTTGATTCCAGCCATTCTTTGGTCCTCAAGGGTGTCAATAGACAAAACTGTTGACTTTTTCCTGTGTCTATCAATCAAACCACAAATGAGGATGGGTTTTGGTCTGAGCCTTCCCTTGAATACATTTCTGCAGCACTTCATGTCTCAGCCTGCTATAGGCAAGAATCATATTTCTATTTCAACTGTGCAGAATTATCAGTTGTTTAAAACTGACTGGAGGATATGCAGATATGCAGCAGTGGTGAGAATTCAGTTCTAATCTTTGTGTGCCTTATTTAAAATTGCAATTCACAGTGGAGTTCTGATAAAAAGTGCTAGTAACCTTGCAAACCCTTAGAGTGCTGCCTGTGCAAAACTGGATGAGGCTTTAAGAAGTACTTCTGCTGATTTGGCAGAATTGGACCAGCAAATTGTAGTGATGAACTGGATAAAAATGACCTGGAAAATGCTTGCCTCACGTACAGTGCTGACTGCTGAGCAATCATTGCTGTTCTGTGCTTTTTCCTTTATGCTGGCCTGTGCACAGATATACTAGTACTGAGTTAATTCAGAGCTGGGCTAGGCACAGGAGAAACCACAACATTTAAAACTCCTATTTTTTTATAATCCTGAAAAGAAAATTATTTTCTAAGCCTTTCATTTTTGTTGTGGGGAGAGAGCAACAAGATTAGAAACAACTGAAGCTAAGTCAGACTTTCTCAAGTTCTTGTGCCTCTCCCCACAACCACGTTTGGTCGCTAGAAGCTACTCAGAAGTGACTCAGACATAAATGCAACATCCATTTCAAACTCAGGAACTAACAATTTTGAGGATTCTTTCAAACTCTATTTGAAAACTCCATGGGTTTGTCTTCCTCTGTACTCTTGTCTTGACTCCTGGCATCTACTAACACCTTAACCTCAGAGCAAAATTATCTGCAAAATACTGCCAGTTTCTACATCAAAAGTCTTGTAAACCACCAGTTTTCAATGCTTCCCTCACCCTCCCATATTATTTTGGCCAAATTCATCCAAATTTCAGTGAATTTAAGAATCAGGCTGCATGTACAGCTTCCTGTGATTTTATCCTGGGTAATTATGTTGTTAAAATAACCATTAAAGCCATTAAAATGAAGGAGAAAAGAAAATGAAAGTTGATTCAACTGTAGCAACAGCACGTAGGCAAGATTTTTGAACATCTTTTTGACAATAAAAATGGAAATTCTGGGTAATCAGCCATGCCCTTCCATAAAATCTGGACTGTTTATTTTTAGGTGTTTCCCAAAGATTCAACTCAACTGATTCCTGGAAGCAATGAATGTCTTGCCCTGTTACCATGTAGATTTTCTCCGCTCTTATCACTGTGAATATACAGGTGGGTGTGCAGTGTTTTAGTACTTGCCTGCCTCTATTTATAATACTCCCACAAAGCCCCTAATCTCTATTGAACAGCTTTACCTTTCTCAAATATGAAACAGGAATTTCTTACAGAGTGCACAAGTGGACCTGCCATAAGAAGTTACTGAATAACTAAGGGGAGAGCTGCATTCTATGAGCGACTCTATCAAACCTAAACACAGTAATAAATAGAGCTCCTCCTTTTTATCTTCCTAATGTGGTTAACAAAGATCTAAGAGAGATGAAATAGTAGTGTGGTTTATTTATTTTTTTTCCCCACTGGAAAGTTACCATTTTTTCAGTTCTTGTCATTTTCTTTGAGGGAAAAATTCCAAACTTCTCTGTGTAAATTATTTGGCATTACAGTGATTGCAGCTGCTTTTAATACTCATCATCTTCACTCATTGTGCAGACTGGATATTGGTTTAAATAATTAAATTAATGAAATACATAATATGGCAACTTTAACTCATGGACTACAAGATTTGTTTGATTACCTGACTACTATGGAAGGAGAAATGCAGTATAAAGACCTTCAGCACATATAGCTGTTACAGGGGGCCTTGCCATTTTCTATAGGGCCTGTAACCTAGGGGTGCCATGTAGTAAGAGACACCACTCCTACTATATTTAATAACTCAGACAACCACAAATATCACTATTCTGTCATGAGTTTATGTTCAATTGTATATTTTTTTGCCTTGGGACAAAGACAAAACAATTGTTCAAGACTTGCTACTCTGGATTTGCTTAGTTTAAAGCAATTGCCTGAGAGGATAGTCAGAAGAGCTCCTAAGAGATGCTGCAGGCTTGAGGGCAGGGAGTAGAAGCTAGGAAGAAAAAAAGTGTGGGGTTTTTTGTGTAGGTTTTGGATTTTATTTATTAATTTTTTAAATTTACTTCTTATTGTGCAACATTTGGCATTTCTTTACTAACACACTTTTTAAGAGATCACTTTTATTTATAAGTTTTTAGAGCAAGAAGCTTTCTGTAGATGCTCTTAATTGCATTATCTACTCTTTACAAAGGGAAAGATAACTTAGAATGTTAAAAAAAAAAGCCTTCATTATAAAGCAAAGCTCCACATTAGTCTTAAACAGTTACACCTAGGTTAGGCTTCAGGTGCAGCATGTAAAGCAGCATTGTGCAATGCAGAGGGACAGTCTAATTCACTTTGCTTTTGGAAAGCCACAATGGAAACAATACAGCCTTGTCCTGGGCAAGATACCTACACTGTTCATTAGGAACTGCTAATGAATATACATATGCCAGTTACCCACTTAGCTCACTCTATCCCCCACCTTCCCTGTCTGTACGAATCTCAGGGAGTTCTTGGTTTGCAGCCAAGCTTTGTAGTCTGACAGGCTAATGCAGCTGTTAGTCCTGGTGGAGAACAAGTTCTCCATGGGACAGCAGTGTGCCCCTGAGACGAGAAAGGAGAATGGCATCCTGGGGTGCATTAAGGAAACTGTGTCCAGCAAGTGTAGGGAGGTTCTCCTCTCCCTCTACTCTGCCCTGCTGTGACCACACCTGAAATACTGTGTCCAGTGCTGGGCTACCCAATTTCAGAGAGACAGGGATCTACTGGAAAGAGTCTGAGGATGATGAAGGCACTTGAGCATCTCCCCTGTGAAGAAAGACTGAGGGAACTGGGGCTGTTTAGTCTGGAGAGGAGAAGACTGAGAAAGGATCTTAAATGTCTACAAATATCTGAAGGCTGGGTGTCCAATGGAAGGAGACAACCTCTTCTCTGTAGTGCCCAGCAATAGGACAAGGAACAATGGGGATACACTGGAACATAGAAGGTTCCACCTCAACATGAGGAGAACTTTTTTACTGTGAGGCTGACAGAGCTTGGAACAGGCTTCCCAGGGAGGCTGTGGAGTCTCCTGCCCTGAAGACTTTCAAAACCCACCTGATTCTGTTCCTGTGTGGCCTGCCCTGGGTGATCCTGCTTTTGGCAGTGGGGTTGAACTTGATGATCTCTAGAGGTCCCTTCTAACCTCTACCATTCTATGAGAAGTAGCTTTAGTGGTGCCTTGCTGCTCTCTCAAAGGCTTCTGGAGATGGGGGCAAGTGGCCTCTCAGTCCCTGTGCTCCATCTGTGTTTGAATCTGAAAGCCATGACATGACCTGTGTACTCTGATGACCTAGTAACAGAAATCTCTGAGTGATATAGTTAAATTGCAGTTCAGTTTTGTCCTGATGCCTCTAGCAGGTATATCCTATGACAAACCATTTGAGAATCTCAGAATTTCTCCTGTAATAATTTTCTTGGGTTCCAGCTCCCCACCTCTAAATATCAAGCACCCTTCTAAGAACTTTGGTATTGAAATGCTTTGCTTTTGACACAAGTACATTTAACACAGTGTTGAAAAACTCTTCTGGTCTTCCAGGGAGGCCTTAAAAATTTTATGTTTCTCTGTTGAGAGAACAGTGTAAAAAAACTCAAGAATACATGTCAGAGCAAGAACTGAAGTTTGGCAGGAGAAGTGCTGAACTTCACACACTCAGTACCTCCCAGGAATCGGCTGGGAGCCCACTGAAGTCAGTGGGAATTTTTGACTGGCTTCAGTGTCAGTTGGATCAAAACCAAAAGAGCTCTATTCAGCAAAATACTTAGGTGGATTTTACTTCAGGCATGAGCTTAATGAGACTTTAGCTAGTACTTAAAAGTCGTACACTTGCATTGTTCTGAATGCACACATATTTTTTATATATATATATATGTATTTTAAATTTATTCAGATCTGCGTGAATTGTTGCAATGTATTAACAAGAAAAATACTGAAGCAGTGGTCTTTAGTTGTCTAAATACACAAGTAAATGAAAGTTCAAGACATGCTGGGCTACACTTCTCAAAGGAACCACAAAAAAAGACTACTTCAGAATGGGAAGTAAGAAAAAGCAGATGTTATAACCAGGGGATTTTCCAACTTTTAAATATGAGGCCAAATTTACACTGTGGTAGGACTGAAAGATCAAAGCCAAAGGTGGTACATATTGGCATATCAATCACTCAGATTAAAGGTTCAGATCATAGTGTTCCTGTCCTGGAAGGTAAAATAAACGTGAAACAATGTTTAATAACATTTTTGCTTCTGGATTCTAGTCCCTTCTATGCCAGTACCCACTTCACCTACACTAGAGCTACTTGTAAGAAATATTTATTTACTTATTTGTTTTAAAAATCGGAGCAGAAATGCTTAAATACTTTTCATGTCTCTCAATAAATGGGACCCTTAAGTTGCTATATTTGCACTTGCTTTATTTTAGCCATTTTACAGCGATTCAGTTGTGCAGACCTGACTTACTCTTCTGATTCAGTCATGTTTCAAAAGCAGCAAAACAAGAATCACAAATATATACTAGCTTCTCTTCATACCACATTAGAGAATTCTCTAAGTGTAGTCACCAGGTCACCATCCTGATTATCCAGTAACCAAAACATTTGTGCAGCTTTATCACAGCCCTGGAAATGAATCACTGGGGAAGTGCTGAACATCCCCAGGGAATGCTTCCCCTCACATGCTTTGTCATTTTCTGGAATGACAGTCCAGCAGTGTGAAACCTGAGGAACAATAAACTCCAACTAACAGCAATCACAATGGCCAGCCCTGGAAGGCCCAAGTTCTTGAAGTCAGGTGACTCATGGAAAAGCAATCCAGGCTGGTCATGAGACAAAGTTTTTGTAACCACATCAGCTTTCCAGCATTTACTGCAGCTCCCAAGTCTGGCTTGTGCTCAGTGTTATTCATCAGATTTATTAAGGCATTGTTCTGAGTTTTAAATTGCAGCCCATCATGAGCGCAGGCAGCAGAGAAGTCCCAGGAGCAGACATGAGCCTGTAGTCTCTGCTCTCTGCAGGATACTGCTCACTTAAACCCCCTCTATTTTAAGATTATCATTTTCTGTTAAGTTAGCTAGTTTCTCCCTTTCATTTTACATTTTACAAGCCCATGCTGCAGTTCTGGCATGTGTCTTTTACCCTCAGGAACCAAACTGCCAGACTGCTGTGGGGATTGAGACATTCTTCCAGGCTGGGTTTTTGCCTCGTTCGCTTTTACCTCAAACCATTTCCTAAACTTGAATGTTCTTGTTGAAACACTTAGCTCTAAAGTGTGAGCTGAGCTATTTACCTCAGGGATTCCAAACCAGGAATTTTAATCATGTTGATTACAACAGATTTCTTTTAGGAAGAGCAGTGGATCTTCTTACTCCTGAAGTTAACACCTTAAAACATGACTGGTTTCATCTGTCCATGCTTTTTCTCTGCTCTCTCTTTTGTCCTCTTCTCTTGCTTGTGGTAACAAGGGAAGACTGGCTAGTTGTGTGTCAGATGGTGACTTTACCACTCTCAATCACAGTCCTGTGTGTTTAAATTGTTGAGGAAGTTGTGTGTACAGTATGAGCCTGGGAAAGCTTGGGCATGTATAATTCCCCTCCTATTCCTTTTCTGGAGGGCCACAGTAACTGACCCTGCTTCAGATGACTCACCACTGCTTGGTGCTCAGAAAACTTGGAGTTAGATTTATTTAAAGCGGTGGAATAAAACTAAGGGTATCAATAGTTCCCCCAAGAAAAAAAAAAATACAACCAATAATAAATAACCAATTCCTGTTCCTCTCTTTAGGTCATGCACATAAATCCACACACTACCAGAGGAAACACTGCATCAGATCGGGAATGAGTGGCACAGGGACTTCTGTACTGAAAATAAATTAATTTGCAGATGTCCATTCATGACACGGAGTGGTTTGGGCATAATTAGGGCAGCTACTTCTATGTCCTTAACGTACAACAGAGCATGGCACGGGGTGCTGTGACTGAGGCCACTGAACCAACCCCTTGGCTGTAGCCAGAGTTTTCAGAACAATCCAAAGCATCAGGGAGTGAGAGGAGAAAGGAGATTTTTATCTCCAAGACCATGGAGTAGCAAATTTTGAAAGCACAGAAGTTACTAGTGGTAGTTACTAGTACTTTCTTTAATGAATAAATGAATAATGGTCAGTGAAAAGCAGTAAAGGAGGCAGCATTCATAGCTCAACTGATGTGTTGTGTCTTTCAGATAGTCATTACACTAGACTTCCTCATCCCACAGAAATGTGACTTGGAAACTTTACAAAACTTCCTAATTGGTGCACTTTGGGGAAATAATGCTTCAACTGGGCACAGAATAGAAAGAAAGAATGAGGAGGCTCTAAGTTACAACTCTTCTCAAGAAAAGCTTTCCTGAATGTTACCAGCTTCATTAGCTCTGAGGCATGACATAAAGGAAAGTTTTCCATCTTTTAGAAGCAGGCTTTCTGTGATCAAGACATTTTCATTTCATATGCTAAATTTAAGTTGTAAAAGATGCCACTGTTACAGATGGTTGTGTATTTACAAGGAGTACCTGAGATGGCTTTTATTTAGAGACTAAACCTGGATCTGTACTTCCTTGGTTCATGTGTAGCCAAACCACTTCTCATGTATCTGTGAGTTGTATCTTTTAAGGCTTAGGCTTCCTATGCAAAAATAGTATTTTGACCTGGAATGGAGGACTAAAGTCTGGATTTAGCTTAGCTAACACTAAACCAGTCATAATAATCATAATCATAAATTATGTGTCCAAGACATTCAGCATTTTGACTGCTGAGTGGACTCTGAGGGCATTGTTAGCCCTGACTGTCCTTGCCCAGCCTATCTTGGGGCCTTTCCCATGATGCCAATGGTCCAGCAGGTGACCATTTCAAATTGTTTGGATTTCATGAGGAGATCCCTGGCCTGACACGACTCATTCTTCTGCCTTCGTAAGGTGATCACTAGAGAGTCAATGGGATCTGTCTCTGGCTGCTAGCTCAGCCTTACTCTAGTGCCACAGGCTGGCTCTTCCTTGGCAATGGCATGGCCAGTGCTGGGGTAACATGTAACCCCTCTCCCTGCTCCCAAAAGTCCCACCTTTTGATAACCCAAAGCCAGATGGTTTTACAGTTTTCTGTGCTCATTGGAATTCTCTATCAGTCTCCACAAAACTCACATTGAGATTTTGATAAGAGCATCTTTATGATTCTGAGCAGAAAAGCACAGATTTAGTTTAATTCCACATATCTTACAGATATTTGTACCTTTTTAGATCAAGAAACAGAAAGTAGTGCACAGTGTGATCTCAAAAAAAAAAAAAAAAAAAAGTGTAGAACATGCAATTTAATACTAAACACAGAATCTATCTACAAAATGACATATAAGCATGTTTTCCAAGCACAGAATTCTCTGTCCTAATGGTGGTCATACTACAGTATGACCCTTTCACAATCTGAAACCAGTCTTAGGAGTTTTGTACACACTTGGTATGCAATTTTGAAAGGCACTTTCATCACCTCCCAGCTGAGGTTATAATGTTCAAGAAAGGAGATAAAAGAACAATTAGTGCTTCAAAGGAAATGTGAAAAAAACAATGACCCTGCAAGCTCTATAGCAACACTTACATGGAAACTGAGAAAAGCCCTTCCAGACTTTTCCTTCAGCCTGCTTGACAACATGGTTAAACACGGGATTGCCAAATCTAAATCAAGAAGTCTTGATGGTACTTATTCCCAGGGAACAGCTTAAAATTCACAGCACCTGGAGGCTGTTGTTTTCCTGCTGTTTTGTAAATGACTTCATGGGAAAGTGCTAAGCTACCTTCTAGAAAAACAGAGCTGTGGTAAAGAACTATTTGGAGTTAGTTTGAAAAAACATTATCAGCAGTAGATGACTGGTTAATGAACAGGGTTTTTTGCAGAGTTTTATAACTTGGAGTATATTTGTGCTGTAATCACAGTACAAACTACTAATCAGTGAAATACCCCAGCTAGTGCTAGAGATTTAGAGCTGGGATCAATCCATCTGTATTGCTTCTATGAGCTAAATGTAGCTTCCTTTTTGGAAGGTTGGTTACCCAGACCTATGTTGCCATAAACTGTTTATTACCTGTCCCTAAAGCCCTGAATTTAAATGCCACTTCTCTGACAGAATCGTTGTGTGACTTATTGCCCTTGGCCTTTTCGTCCCTTTTCGCTTCCGATCTACCCCTTTTGCTTTGGCTCTTGTGTTCGCTCCCGAGACCCGGTGCCAGAGTCCAGATGCTCCACAGCATCCGTGAAGGTGATGTAATTACCATGGCGGGGGGGGGTGTGTGTGTGTTGGGTTCGGTACTGGCTTTGTACATATTTGTATATATTTCATTTTCATTTTTAATTAAATTGGTTTAGTTCCTTTTTCTAATTACTAAGTCTCTCTCCCTTATTCCTTTTCTTTCTCCTTTGGGGAGGGAGGGGGGCTAAAAGAGAGCATCTGTTACCAGTCTGGGGGTTGCCATGACCCTAAACCGTGACAGATTTAATTGGCGCCCAACATGGGGCTCAATTAGAGCTTTGATATATTGCTTGAATAGTTCAAATTCCAGTTCGCTCACTTGAGAGGTTAGAAATTTTTCCTGAACATCATTAGGAAAAGGAAACTAAAACAGACTACCTAAAATGTGGCTGTTTTTTGGCGGAATGTGGGTTCGTATCTTTCTAGTAATCCTTTCTGAGTTAAATGCTGTGCTGCTCCCATATATGCCTCAGACATTATTTTATATTTTGTTTGCGCTTACTATTTATTTGAAAGTTGTCGGTGCGGGGGCGATAGTCACTGGGTTCTTGGGGTGTTTATCTTTGATTTATGTTGTGCTGAAATGGGCAGAGGGTGCGTCTCTGTACTATGGGCATTACATTACGCGCTTAATTAATAAGCATATTTTTGGTTTTGTTCCTGGAAATTTTACTGTTCCCCCCCATACTAAGCTGACTCCACTGGATTTAGACCCTCTGGTAAACTGTGAGGATTGTGGCCATTATTATTATCAAAATACCATAATAGTACTATTATTATTCACTAATGTTTTAATGTGTGGCATCGTTTTAGTTATCTGTGCAGTAACACAGGTCAGGCAGCCATGGCTCCACAAGGCCCCCCCAACCAGCCCTGCTGCTGCTGCCTCAGTCAAAACAAGCACTGCGGTACTTCAACTCCCACAACAAGTACTGAAACTGCTCCAACTCCAACCGTACAGCCAGCAGCTGCACCAATAGCTACTGTGGTCACACCCACTCCTCCTGTACCTTTGCAAGTAGCTCCAGTGAAGAAAAGTAGAAAAACAAAACAGAACAGAGACAGGGTGCTTCCCAAGCTGAATCAGAGTGTGAGTCAGAAACAGAAGCTGGAAAGAAACCCCTAACCTTAGCAGATCTCCCAAAACTGTGGCCATATTGTAATGGAGCAGGTCCTACTAATGCAAACCCATCTGATGCAGAGGGTACCACAAAAGCCTTAACTAGAAAGGAGTTAAGGGATCTGAGAAAGGACTATTGCTGTCGCGAAGGTGAGACACTGACCTCATGGCTGCTCCAATGCTGGGATAATGGGGCCAGGACCGTTGAAATGGATGGCAGAGAGGCCAGGCAGTTGGGATCCCTAGCCAGAGATACAGGCATTGATCAAGAGCTTGCAAATGATAGTAACACCAGCAGTCTCTGGAGGCGACTCTTGTTGGCTGTAAAATCTTGGTACCCCTATAAGGAGGACATTGAATGCCAACCAAGCAAATGGACCACTGTGGAAAAAGGTATTAAGTACCTGAGAGAATTAGCTGTACATCAGGTGATTTATGGTGATGGACAACATATAAATCCTGATAAAGTTATATGCCATCGACTCATGTTGAGGAAATTTGTGCAGAGTGCCCCACCAGCATATGCCCATACACTGTCAACAATGGTCTGGGGAACAGATG
>JAOEGS010000738.1:13346-27653 GCA_025447755.1 Corythornis vintsioides | reverse complement strand
CAATAAATTTCTTGTCTCCTTATAAGTCCCGGGTCTCACATCTAAAATAAGATAATAATTGTCTAAAACTAAGACAGAGGTTTAACAAAGCCAAGTGTCGGGTCTTGCACTTTGGTCCCAACAACCCCCAGCAATGCTACAGGCTTGGGGAGTAGTGGCTGGAAAGCTGCCTGGTGGAAAGGGACCTGTGGGTATTGGTCAATAGCCGTCTGAACATGAGCCAGCCGTGTGCCCAGGTAGCCAAGAGGGCCAACAGCATCCTGGCCTGTATCAGAAGCAGGGTGACCAGCAGAAATAGGGAGGTGATTGTGCCCCTGTACTCGGCACTTGTGAGACTGCACCTTGAGTCCAGTTTTGGTCACCACAGTACAAGAAGGACATTGAGGTGCTGGAGCAGGTGTAGAGAAGGGCAATGAAGCTGGTGAAAGGGCTGAAAAGCATCGCCTGTGAAGAGCGGCTGAGGGAACTGAGTTTGTTTAGTCTAGAGAAGAGGAGACTGAGAGGAGACCTTATTTCCCTCTACAACTACCTAAAAGGAGGGTGTAACGAGACTGGTGTTGGTCTCTTCTCTCAAATTAGTAATGATAGGACAAGGGGAAATGGCCTCAAGTTGCGTCAGGGGAGGTTTAGATTGGATATTTGGAAGAAATTCTTCACTGAGAGGGTAGTTAGGTGATGGAACAGGCTGCCCAGGGAGGTGGTGGAGTCACCATCCCTGAAGGTGTTTAAAGAATGAATAGCTGCGGCACTTGAGGATATAGTGTAGTGGTTAGAGAAATGCTAGGACAAAGGATGGACTTGATGACCCTGGAGGTCCTTTCCAACCATATTGATTCTGTGATTCTGTACAATGCTCTAGATTGAAAACCACATTAGTCTGTGCTGATTGTGATTTAAATTAATTAAACCCCCTTTTATATGTTAATGCTGATGAGAACATAGTTGTTCCAAATGTATTAATGGGTCAGCGGCTCTTCTAGTTCAGCAGGAATCCCATCAGAACTTATTACAGGTATTTCTGTCTTCTCTGCTGAGCCCTCAGAAATCTCCACAGGGACACTCAGGAATGTAACATGCTCAGCTCTCTTCCCATCGTAAGATCCAGAAGAAAATGTTTACTATTGATCACCTGCTAGTGAGTGACAGGAAAGTCTTGGTGGCACAAGATCTTAGTGGAAGTGGTTTATAAGAACACATAACTCCTTATTATGCTGCTTTTGTGTATGCAGGGGGAAACCCAAACAATTGTAGGAACACCAGTGTGACAAATGACAGAGTAGTCAATCAAGTTATTCAAGGTATTTGAATGTGGCTATAGACAAAGATAAAAGTGATTCTTGGCTCTGTTGAAATGTAAATAACTGCTTCTCAAAGTAACATGGTTTTTGTTTGGTTTTGTGATTTTATTTTCTGTAAAGATGTGGAGGGAGAACTAGAGTTTTTACTTTCATATCAAGAATAAACAGCTGTGATTTAAGTCGTACACATTTGCTGCAGAGCAAGCAGTTGAAAACAAACTCTTTAACCTATTGGTGGTAGGAAATGATGAAACAAAGAAAAGAGTTTGAATTTCATATTTTGAGGGCTTGAGCTTGCACAATCAAAACACAAAGGGCAGCTGATTACAGGATGTCGGGTTGGAAGGGACCCTGGAGAGCTTCAAGTCCAACCCCCCTGACCAGGGCAGAGAAAAGGGAGAGCAGAACCTCCCTGGATCTTCTGGACATGCTCCTCTTGATGCCCCCAAGGAGCCCATTGGCCTTCCTGGCCCCCAGGGCCCATTGTTGTCCCATGGAGAGCTTGTTTGCAGTGACCGTTTCATTTCCTTTTTGTTTTCTTCAAGGACTGAAGTTCACATGTACATTTTTTTCCACATTTTTCTTAATTGCTTTCCTGCATTGTTCTACACGTGGCAGTTTTTGAGCTGCCTGGGAGTCACCTTCCTGCCTTCAGCTAGCAAAAAGGTTGGCCTGTATTCTGAGCTAGCTATAAGGTTCCCCCTAGAACAATTAGGAAGAAACTGATGTCTCCAGGACAGTTACCTCATCCAGACATATATGTCTATTAACTTTCACGTCAGTGTAAGCAAGTGGTTTAGAGTACGTGCAGAACTTCAATCTGTCTGCAGTTAAAAGAGATTAATTCAGCTGTAGGCTTCTGTATAGTCCTCTGGTGCCATTTTTTTAAGAGTGGTTCTGATGTCCTAGGAGATATTCTGTTTCCTTACTGTGGCTATTATGAGAATATAGGAGGCAAAATACTACATATTTGGCTTGTGTGAAGTCCAACAGAAGAGGTTGCTCTGTAAGCACTCAACACAACAATTTATTTAAACACATATTCATCTTTGCTCTGGAAGATGCAGCCGCTTGCCCTGAAACCAGGGCAGAGCAGTCCTTTAGCTTTCTGTTTTACATTTTCTTCTTAAAGGAAGATATTTATTCTTCTAGCTGGCTGAAGACCTCATGCTCTGACTTAATTGATATTTATTTTGTATCATGAGACTGCTCTGCTAACTTGGTAAGCACATACCTATCTGTGTACCATGCATCAAATAAAGTGTTGCAGATGGAGTAATGGGAAGCAGCCCCTAAAAACACTCTGCAGTGATGTGTATTGAATTCCTGCTTCAACAGTTCCCTCCTCCTGAACACCCAGCTTGAACTCTTCCCATCTGAGTGGTGCTGAGCCCCTGCAGGGCTTTCAGCAGCAGAGGTAAATAAAGTTGGCCTTAACACGTATCTTCATGTGGCTAAACTGTTCTGCTGCTTTCTCCTAAGGTTGCCTGTGACTTACCCTCTGGCTTGCATTGTGCCCAGAAGGGTAGCTGGGCTGTGCCAGGGAGATGGCACATTGCCACAGAGGCTCCCTGGCAGCTGAACAGTTGGGCTGTTGTGCATCAGGGCTCAAGCCTTTGTCCTCCCTCTATTTAACTTGCTCCTATGGAAAGCCTCTGTGTTGAGTGGGTACCTGGATATAGGAGCTGTAGCTTCTTTGCCCGAATTGAATGAAGCACATTACCAGTACTGAGTGGGCTGCTGGCTTCCTAGGGCTGTGTCATGGGCTCCCTGTGTCTGGTAGGACCTGGCAGCCAAGGTCTGCTGTGCCACCCAGATAGGAGCGGGGTGGCTGTGGCAGCACTGGGGCATAACCATCCCCAGCAGCAGGCAGCTCCCTGGGGACAAGGATGAAGCTGGGCTTTCTGAGATTCCCTGTTAGAGCACAACATATGCACTCTATAATGTACATTCATAATTTTCTATGGTGGTCACTGCAAAACAGACTTTTACTGCATAGAATTACTGAGGTAATATCTTCTCACTTGGTACTATGTATCAATTGTTTTTAATTTTAAGAAGAGTGTTATTTTAGTATATCAGGTAGTGGTTCTTGAACTGTGAGCAGTTAGATGCAAAGTTTTGGGGTTTTTTTTCCATGGATGTGATTGGCTTCCTGATACCTGTGCTATGTTGCTTTCTGAAACTGTGCCATACAGTATGTGATACTAAAAGCAAATTAAAAAAGATATTAACATTTTAAAAGTGTCTTTAGAGGGGGCACTTGGTCATGTTTTGTCTCTGAAAATCTCAGTCAATGTCTTGACTTAAAAGTCCAGTCCAGCATGGATACAGTAATGCACTGGCCACACAGGGTAAGGTTTTTACTTGTGTTTCTCATAGGAATAATCAGTAATTTAAGTTTAATGTACTGGGGTTAATAACTCTTCTTTTTACTAAATGTTTCTCTAACACTTGTACTACGTGAACTTTCACTCTTCTTACTTTAAATTCTCATCTCTATTTACTTGCCTCATGTTACTGTGATTATATTAGCAGAGCATTTAAAATTTGTTTCATTTTATTATCAGAGAATTTCAACTTTCTTTCTGCTGTTTTCCTTTCTTTTTCTACACACTTGTGAAGAGGTCTTTGTCCCTTTCACGCACATCAATGCTCACTGTTCATTTGCATTCCATTTCTTCTGCTGCTTTTTCTTTGCATCCGGTGCTGGTCTGAACTTCAGAGTCTATTTATTTTTTGCTGTTTTGCACTGCACTGATGACACATATATGCAAAGATCTCTGAGTCACTGCTTACTTTCTCAACACGGGGGCATTTTTCTTCTCTGCAATCATTTGCATAATGACTTGTCAGAATTTTTGCATGTGATCCGATGCAAAGGGCATTTCATTATCTTTGTTTCTTTTTCCAAAATACCCATAGATCTTTGGATTTTGTTTGTCTCTCCTGCTCTGTGTTTCTCTGCTTGCCATTGTCAAGTTTTCAGCACATTTTCATGCCTTCCTTGCTCTGCCTTCTGAAATACCTTTGTGACTGCTTAGCTTATATTATCTCTTTGGATGTGAGTTTATTCACTAGCTATGCACACGTCTTTAGTTCCCTGGAGAGTTAATGGGATCTCCAGCCATTTTTCTTTGAGTGCTTGGATTTTTGTCCTGTCATTATCCTATCACAAATTAGTTCAGTCTCTAGAGTTGGGTAATTGCACCTATCAGTTCTCTCAGTGCAGTTTGCCAAAGCTCTGACCCATTGTTCTGCAGGTTCTTGATTGATGAGAAAGGGAGGCTTTCATCTAACAGGAGTTTTTAATGAATTAAAATGCTCAGGAGCATTAAGATTTCTCCCTTCCTGCTGCTGACAGTGGGATGTCACTGGAGTAGAAGACACCCTTTGCCTCTTCATAACCATAGTGCTTTGCTCTTTGTTTCTTTTTTTCTAGTTCCACGTTCAATTAGTTTTCTTTGTGTAGTTTTGTGCATTCTCTCTTGAAATGCATATCTGCTTGGTCACTGGACTATCTTTTCCCTTAGCTTATGATTTTTGTAGATCATGTGGAATTTTGCTCTGGAATTGTCCATCAGAACAAGCAAAGATACTCTAAACAGGACCATGTTCATGTTTTGGTCCTTCTTTCACACCACTCTTAACCAACTTGAGCATTTTGTATTTGGGAAGAGCTCTCCAACAGTGTTCTCTTAGTGTTCCCCTTGCCTGTCTGTGCCTTCCATCTCTTTGTGTCAGGCCTCGTTGTCACTTGTTCTTTACCCTCCTGGCTCTGTTCTGAATCTCTCACAGTTTTGTGTTCTGGTATCTTTGCTCAGTCAGCTTCATGCCAACATGCTGCATCAAATCTGTCTCACCTACTTCTCAGGGCATTTTTGTCACTGTTTTGCAGGTTCACTGCTTTTAACCACCTTTTTGCTACTCCTCCTGACATCCCTTCTTTTCACATTACTTACTTATCCTTTTTATTCTTTCTTTGTGTAGGAGCCAGGTAGATTACTGTTCCTTAAGATCTGGCACACATGATGGAAATCTTGGAAATTCTTTATCCCTGGAAAATGTAAGCAGAACAGCAGTTTTAACTGTTGAACCCAAGTTAATCTCTGCTGTACATATGCAAAACGGGATGGTTTACCCAGCACCAGAAGGCTTTTAGGACAATCCATTTTGAATACATACTTGCAAAGCATTTTTTTCCTGATACCTTGTCCCTTTGTAGTTTCTGCTCCAAAGCATATAACTTTCAAAGAAAAAATCTCCAGTTTTAATACTGAAAAAAACCCCATTATTTTCTTTCTCTAGTCTTTCAGAAGTGACTGATCTATGATAAATGGGAAACTGTTCAGGATAAAAACAGGCTGAGCCAGCAGCAAAAGAGAAAATTCTACCTCCAAAACTTAGTGTGTCAAGTGCACAGATTAAACAGAGAAGAATCTTGCAGAGGAATGCATAAGACAAATATAATATCAATTGGTGATAATAAATTGATTAAAAGAAAACTCCAGAAAGCTGTGGTTGAAATGAGAAGAAGAGTTGTATGGGGGGTGGAATAGTTTTATTTAAATACACTGAATCAACATGAAAGAAAAAAAAGTCACATTGGTAAGAGAGAATTAATTACTTAAGGTGTCAATATTTCCTCATTAGTGAAGCTATGTAAGCTGGTTGTGCATGAGAGAAAAGAAATTGTGCCAGCAACTGCCATGGCCAACCTTAAGGTGTTGGATCAAAGCAGTCAATAAAAACTTTCTGTGTCTCGAGCATTTGATTCTGTATCTCTTCACTTAAACAAATTTATTCCAGATGAGATCAATGTGATTCATAGGTGAAAATATTTCTTATGAGCTCAAAATGTGCTGGGGTGTACTTACACTGCAGGAGTCTGAATCTGATGTGCCAGAGCCCAAAAGGTGTGAGAGAAAGGGCACTTTTATGATCCCTGACAGTGCACTTTTGGGTAAAAGAAAGCTTCCTTCTAAATATAATGTCACTTTAATAATGCACTAATGGGATAACCATTAGTTACACAAGAAAGAATTTTTTCACACAAGAAAGAGTTTTTTCTCAGTAAGGGTGACAGAGCTCTGGAACAGGCTGCCCAGGGGGTTGTGGAGTCTCCATCTCTGGAGACACTTAAGAGCCGCTTAGATCTGTTCCTGGGTGACTTGGTCTAGGTGATCCTGCTCAGGCGGGGGGGTTGGACTAGATGATCTTCTAGGTCCCTTCCAACCCCTAATATCTATGAATCTATGAAATGAAGAGCTCAACATTTAACCTCTAGTGTTCTGATGTCTTCAGTGCCTTCCTGGCACCATTTCTATTAACCTTGTCAGACAATTTCTGTTTCATAACCTGCCTCTGTGGCTCCCAAGTCCTCTCTGTTTATTTGCATCCCTTCATTCTAACTGTAGACCAAGTCCAGATGCTGTTCTGTCCTAGGAAATCTATTTTGTTTGGTAAAAGTGCTGCACAGACCTAAAAGAGAGTACAAATTGTGAGCAGGGTTGCTGTGTAGGAAAATGGCGTGAGAACATTCCAGAAGCATTGACTCAGAAGTCTCAGATAAAAAGGTGCTACGTAAACCTAATACAATACTGAAACTTTGTCCCCTGCACTATTGCTCTGTTCTTGAAATGTTCATCTCCTCCAAGCAAATGTAGGGCCTATTTGAGAAAATCCAACTCCTTTCTATCAGATGAAATGAACAAGGAGTGTTGTGGAAATGGATTCTTTCAACATTAAAAAAATCAAACCCAACATGCTTTTTGAAGGCAAGTGGCCTAAGCTGCCTGCAGGTATTCAACAGCAAATAAGAACTTGGTTTTGGACTTTGTAGAATTCTTAAGACTAAATGGCCTGAATAGGGTTTTCATATTATTATTTTTGTTTGTTTGTTTCTCCCCTTTGGCCCCATCTTACTTTCATTGGAAGTATTTGACAGGGGAAAAGCAACTTTCCCTTTGAGGAAAGAGAGGTTTTGAATCAGGCAGAATATTATTTTCTTAAGCTGTGACATGGATGTGTTCATTTTATTTTTCTGTTATTAAAGCAGGTACAATTTGATAGATCTTCAGAAAACTATGAACAGAAGAGGGCTTAGAGTTTTTTAAACAGTGCATGTCCTTTTATCTCTCCAGGTTTCATTTGTTTTTCTCATGGAACCTCAGTTTTCACTGGAGTGTTCTGGGCTTGCACATATTTGTGACTTACCTCTGCAAACACTTTTAGTCTCCACAGCAAAGGGTCTGAAAACTTTTTACCAGTGAAGCTGCATTTCTTGAAAAAGCAGCAATAGATGTATTTAAAGATAGCTGAAATAGAACAATAAATGCAAATGTAGTAATTTTTTTGCAGCCCCATTCCAACTAGTTATGTGTCTAGAAGGTTGTTGTTAAAATAGCACTGCTGCCTATTGTTATGGTGTTGGTGTCATAGGGTATGTTGTGACAAGTTGTGACAGATACTTCAAGCTGGGTTTTTGTGCTGAAAGTTCACAGACAGCGATAAAGCACTGGGTTTTAGTTCCTGATATGTTGTCAGTGCTCACACCCTGCTCAAGCTGAGTGGGATGAGAGGGCAGAGACCTTTCAGAAGCTACTTCTAGTATTCAGCAGCAACCCACTGTGATTTGGTAGCAGCACTAGATGGCTAGGTTTCTATGACTGGGTTTCTGTTGCCACTTCTGGTCTGGATCTGTGCTGGCACCGTGGAATTTCCCAGGGAGCACCTTGCCTTCTCACCTGGGCTTACTGCCTGATTTCTCTATTATTTGTGACACCAGATTTGCATGTTTTGTGTGCTTCCCAAAGACAGTCTGGTTGCTGGAGATCAACAACATGCTTTGCTCTCTTAGCTTGTTACCTACCTGCTTTGTATTCACAGGATAGCTCTCATTCAGGCTTTCCTCATCCAGCAAAAAACCTGATCTCCAGAAGTCTTGTAATCTCCTGCCCCCCTTCTAAGCATAGGGCTGCCTTTATGTTTCACCTTCTCCTGCTCAAAAAAAACAGGTTTTCAAAATGGAAAAACTCAATCAGCATTTGTACCGAGCACAAAGCATGGGTCAGGGATGCCAATCCACTTCCATTTGGGTAGAAAGGAGAATAGAGGTTAAAGAGCAAACTGTTCTTGTTCACCACATTCAGAAAAGCAGAATTGTCCCTTCCAACCCTTTGCACAAATGGGTGGAAGTTAAAGGCTAATGCCAGCTGTCAAATCTTGTGAGAAAACAGGAGTTGTACTTACTGGAACCGGAAGGTGGGCTGGAAAAGAGCAGCATGTAGGAATAATGCAAGTGGAAGAATGGATGGAAACGTGGGAGTTAGGAAACAAAAATCTTCTGAAGGGTAATTTTCCAGAAACAGCCATTGGGCTAAAAAATCCCTTTGTGAACTGTTTGAAGGGTCCCATATATTTGAGTGGCATTGGAATTTTGCAGAAGTAGTTTGAATAGGTTTCTTAAGATACTGTGGGAGATTCTGAACACTCAAAAAAAAAGATAAAAAAACAAAAAAAATCAACCCCAAAAACCTCACCAACCAACCAACAAAACCCAAAAAACAAACAAAACAAACCGAACAAAAAAATACCAAACCAAAAAAAAACCCAAGAAAGACAAACAGTAGGTGAGGTACTGAATACAGACTATATTTCCAGGTTTTTGATGTGGGGTTTTTTTGTGGTTTGGTTTTGTTGGTTTGTTTGGTTTTTTTTGTTTGTTTGGTTTTGTTTTTTGTTCAAATTCCAGTATTCTTAAAGGTTTTGGGTCTGATCTTCAAAATGTTCTACTCCTGTGTTTGAGCTCTTTTGAAAATCTGGCTATAAACCAGATGTGTTTATATATGTGGAAGAAGAGGTTGGGAGGTAGTAAAGTTCCAGATCCACATAAAACCTCAGTTGCCTTTGTAATTTTCATAGAAAATCTAGTACTTGAGTAGTTTTTGACTTCTTGATCACACCAGAATGAGGGTGATTTGGCCCACACCTTTAAAATAGTAGAAAAGTCACTAAATAGGAAGTCAGCAAAGTTGCTGTATTACATTATACATAGATGTATTGTCTAGTCAACATCCTCTTTAATTTACTGGCTCTTATGTAGGACAAATGTTCCTTGTCCAACAGGTAATTAATTCTAAAACCAAAAGGAGAGTTGTTTACTTACAATAGTCTTCAAAAGTACAGGAAGGGGTTATTGATTTTAGAAAGAGCCAACAGCAAATAAAGATGTCACAAATACAAAAATAAACCTAGGAAAGACTGCATACAAAGTAAATAGCCAGAATAAATTCTTTTGACGGAGTCAAATTGTGTCATGCACGTGAGTCCCCTCTTCCCTACTTGAAAGCAAAGCAAAAATTCAAGATGCTGAAGTAGAACTGCTAGTTTCTGTGGGCCTGATTCAAGGCTATGCTATGGCAATGGGCCTTTTGTGCTTTCAGTCCAGAATTGAAAATTGAAATTGAAATAAAATCCACTTTTCTTATTTCCACAAAGTAAACTTTCTTCCTTGACACCTAGTACAGCAAAGCCGGTTGAGTGGCTTTGTTAACAACAAAATCCCCTCATGTGTCAGTCAGAGGAGTCATAACCTATAAATACAACCATCTGCAGACGTCAGATGGCTTTTCAGTTCCTGATTCACTGTGGGAAATCCCAGCAAAGTGGATGGAGATTTGTGTAGGTAGATTCTGCCCACTCTTGTTAGGCTGGGTCTGAAGCTGGGCTTTGCTGATGGTAAAGGTGGGTAAGAACAGCTGTAGGGCAGGACACAGAAGCTTTCTCTGCCATTTGAAGTTGCTGTCCTTTAGTGAAAACATGATTAAATCATCTTATGTAGCTCTTCTGGCAGAACACAATCAAACAGAGAAAATCTGATTTGAAGGCATCTAGGGTTGTGATTTTTCAGCCTTTTTCAGTGAGCAGGAAAAAATGTCCTGGAGTGGACCCCTGGATCATAAACGGGTTAGCTTTCCATAATAATCTCTAGTAATAATAATAATAACCTCTACAGTAGAGGGGTAAAGCTGCAGATCATAGGGGCATAAGAATATTGAGCAGAGCCATTTCTTCTCTGGACTTCTGTAATGTGTTCTACAAAGCATCCATCCCCTGACCCTTCTCTGCTGATCACTTACAAGATAAGGAGCCTGCCTGAAATAAAACAGTGTCATTTGCATCACAGCAATTCTTTCTTAAAGATAATTTTTCCTCACAGAATTGACTTGGCTTTTCTAGAGAAGGACACAGAGACATGTCAATTAAATAGCTCTTGTACATCCTCATGAAATTCCCTTCTGCCACTATTCCTTAGACAGATCTCCCCATTGTCTTCACAATGGCTTTGTGACAGTCTTTCCATTCCTTTTGAAACCTTGAGAACATGTGTGTAACAGGAGTGAAGCACAAGCAAGGCTTGAAAAGGGAATTTCTCTGTGTATTCTTGCACTTGGATGAAAATAGATAGGTGTAAGGGACAAAGTTGGAGGTAAGAGAAATGGTTCCCATTTGGTCAAGTGTATAGGAAAGCCTGATGATGGGAATATGGCTTCCTGTGCTTTGCATTAAAACATTTACATTTGTCAAATAAAAGAGGTGCAGAGAACAGGCTTTAAAGGCAATACAGCACTGTAGTTGCCAGCTTAGTTTTCTCTGTCTTGTAGTTTGACAGGGTAACCCGTCAATACCTGGGCAATTTTCTAATGCAATAAAAGCAGTGGATGGTTTTATTATAAAGTGAACCCTGCAGTGTATATGGAGCTGCTCTGGCAACTCAGCGGGCATGATGTTCTCTGCTGGTTCATCATAAACAGCTTAGGCCTCTCTGCTTGCCATTTAATGGATGTGTGGAAGTGTAAGGCATGTATTTTCTGAGGCAGCCTTAATTGTTTAGCTTTGTTGTTTGTGGCAATGTTTTTCTTAGATATATAAAGCTGAAAATATTGGTAGCTTAATTTCCGTGAGAGTTCCCTTGGTAATTTCCTATGTTCCTCAAATAGCACAGCCAGAAATTCACCAGAATTTTCTGATAAATTTCTGGGTCTGAGAAGAATGCAGAGATTTCTGTCATGCTACCCATAGGAGAATAGCTACATGAAGTACCAAAGAAAACAATGTTGCATTAAAATGAGATAGCTTTTATCTGTACCACTGTTTTCAAGGTTATAGATGTTCTTGATGAGAGATGGAAGTGCAGTGCAGTGTCACATAAGATCACACACTGCTGTGTTTTTTGCTTCAGTTATTCAAGGGGCACATCTGTAATAAAATCAGGAAGCTTTGAGGTTGTGTTCTCTGCCCTAGCAGTGCCCCGGCTGCTGGTGGGCAGAGGTAAGGCTGAGCATGGAAGAAAAGGACTTCGGATGGCTGAAGAGAGTTGGAAGGAATGTGACAGCTGGGAAAGGCAGGGGCAAGTTAGAAGGCAGTGAGAGTAGCTGGAAGAGAAGTAAAAAGCTGGAGGAGGACTGAGTGTCATCATTCGTGTGGGGTGGGAGGAAATGAAGCAAGAACAGATGGGAGGATGCAAATGAGAGAAAGAAGGAGCAGCAGCAGCCAGGCTCAGCTGCAGGCACTGAGACTGCCTCCCAGTGCTGGTAGAATTCTCAGAGAACAGAGCTATCCGGTCTGTGGATGCTGTAATGATTTGGGATGTATCTTTCTGTGTGGCAGTTGACATCTCTTCTGCTGCATCTGCCTCCAGCCCAGACAGAAGGAGAAGTGAAGGAACTGCTCCTCCTCTCTAGCTGTCTCACACCCTCTCCCTGCATCAGTTAGCCAAAGAACTGCCATCCTGACAGGGCTTCAGCATCTTGCCAATAATACATAGGAAGCAGAAGCGAACTGGAACCATAAAATCTACAAGTCTTATAAAACAAAATCTGTGGTTATATGCACAAAATCAGTACTCCACACAGACGGCTATAAATTGAAACACACTATTTTCGGCTAGAGAAAGCATCTATTGCTTCAAAAAATCTGGATAAATGATGCCATTATTTATGAAATTGTTTAAGATAAATACCTAATGAGCTTTATTACCTTAATTGCCATTACATTCAATTGGATTTTTTTCATACATAGTTTATGTATATATTGGAACCACAGTAAACCATGTGCATGCTTTCCACTTATAGTGTTGTTATACCTTGATTCTCCTCAGGAAAAAATGATAGACCACATTCAAAAGTATCTCAATGTGAGAAGCACTGGCCACAGGATTCTCCTTTTACTACAAGGTTATAGTTCTTGGAATGCAATCCCAAAAGCTCCATGAGCTATAATGTCTTAAAATACACTTCATACCTGTTCCTCGAGCTGGTGTAACAGAAATACTGTGCTTGCTCTAAGTGATTATACAAAAAGAATCTTTCCTTGTTTTGAACTTTGAGTGGAAGGACATAAATATTTTGAAATGAGTTGTTGGCTTACAAATGTGACTCCAGCTGAGACTTGAAACATCAAAGAGCCATGTTGATGGAGATCAGTAAGAATTTATAAAGCTGTATGATTTAGAATTTGTCAGCCAGAGATGAAAAGGAGACTGAAGTCCTGTCATCCTTACTTTCCCATAGCAGGTTTCCTTTTGCTGGGAATGCTCAATAGCTATTAAAGACAAAATACTCCCCTAAGTGTTGATTTTCAGTTCTGTGTAAAATCAAATTACAAATAATATCAAATTGTGCTCAGAGACAATAAGTCATTGGCAATATTTTTGTTCTTATGTTTAAGAAATACCATTTGTCCATTTTCAGTCCTCACCAGAATTTTCCTTGTACTACTATTTGACAAGCCCATATTGGGACAGCAAGGTCAGGTAAAAGAAAACAGAATGAGACACCTGCAGGGAAAGGAGCATATTTCATCAGAAGTGTTAGAGAAAGTTGAGAGCAACCTTCCTCTTGCTGAGGAGGAGCAGGGAAGGGAGGTGTTGTGCAAGGAGCACTTTCTGAGCAGTCACAATACAACCTTTCACTGCATGGCAGGAGCAGCAAGAACTGTGTTCCGTTTTTTTCTGGGAAAAGCACCTTCAAGAGTGTCTACATAACTGCTGTATGTGCTTGCAGAGAAGTTGAGAAATTATTTATTTTATTTTTGTTGTTCAGAGGAGAAAATACTGATTTTTACACCTGGCAGTGAGTGGCTCTGCAACTCATTTGTAGGCTTTTAAGGGTGATTATTCTTCACACTAATTGACACCAGAGCTTGTACTTCTTTTATTCTAGGAAAAGATGGCATCCTTTCATCTTTTGCTTTAAAACTGGCCAGACCTGGTCCCTCCTGAGCCATGGCTTATGTCTGCACTGCAGCCTTCTCACAACATAGAAATGTATCATGCTA
Source organism: Corythornis vintsioides (assembly GCA_025447755.1). Taxonomy (NCBI): domain Eukaryota; kingdom Metazoa; phylum Chordata; class Aves; order Coraciiformes; family Alcedinidae; genus Corythornis; species Corythornis vintsioides. The sequence goes on along the minus strand of JAOEGS010000738.1, from coordinate 14,016 downwards.
GTGAATTTATGATGAGACTCATTCTGATTTCTTCACTGAGGAAATATGTATAAGCAACCAACCTTGTGAACATGCCCACATGCCATCTGAGCTTCACTGAAGGATTTTAGGAGCAGTTTCTTTTAAGCTGCCTCTAACTCTTTCCCAAGGGAAAGTAGCAGTCTGTAAGGTCCTCTTCATAGGACCTGAATTAAAAAAAAATGAACATACAAGCAGAGTATCTTTCAAAAACGAATGTATTTTTTTTTAGGTTAAAAAAAACCCAAATCTCTACCTATTTCAGAGAGGGAAAAAAGAAGAACAAAACATTAAAGAATATTCTTGTAATTATTTTTTTATTGTAAGTGTTAAGAAAAAGTGAGTTTTGATTTCTTGGGCATTTTATATGCCCACACTTGTAAAGAAAAGAGTATCTTTGTGGATCCCTATTCAAGAAAACATAGGGTTTATTTCACCCTATTTCATTGAAAAGTGAACTCAGAGTGAACTCAGAGAGTTGTGGTCAGTGGAGCAGAGTGTGGCTGGAGGCCTGTGACTAGTGGAGTCCCCCAAGGATCAGTACTGGGTCCAAAATTATTCAATATATTATATATATCAATGACCTGGATGAGGGGGTAGAGAGCACCCTCAGCAAGTTTGCTGATGACACCAAACTGGGAGGAGTTGCTGA
>JAOEGS010000737.1:3709-26339 GCA_025447755.1 Corythornis vintsioides | reverse complement strand
AGAAAGAAAGAAAGAAAGAAAGAAAGAAAGAAAGAAAGAAAGAAAGAAAGAAAGAAAGAAAGAAAGAAAGAAAGATTGAATGAAACAAAAATAAGCAAGAAAACCCTGAGCAAGAAAGCATCCAATACTAAATAATCATTGTTACAACAAGCACACCCCTCATGAACAACAGTTGTTTTCTCGCTAATACATAGTGACACGCCGGGCAAAAGCGGGGCTTGCGGGACTCCGTTTTTGCCTCACCCCGCAGACAGGTACGGCGGGGAGCCCGCGGCTGAACGCGGCTTCGTAGGGCCCAGGCTCCCGCACACCCCGCACCCCCGCTAGCTCCCGTTTTCCAGCCTTAACTCAGCGATATTTGCCATGGGGATTTCGGACTGGTTTTATGGGGGGCACTCGCATGCAGATGCCGATGTAGAGATCACACACGGGGAAATTCTCAGAAATAAAACTGTCAGCCACTCCCCCCTAGTACACAGCCGGCGGGTTTCTCTCTTTTCCCTTTCCCCCCTTGTTTTCCTTTTTTTTCCCCTTCCTTGTCGTGTCGCGTCGTCCTCCCCCTCCCCACCCCCTTCGACAACTGCTCGTGCCTCTCCAGTGAGATATCCGCGCTCTTCTGCAGTGCAGCTGCCCTGTGTGGCCCACGGTTTGGGGCTGTGAAGTTTTTGGGACACCCGCCCAGTCCCGCAGCTCAGAGCTGTCTTGGGAGCTCCGGGGTGGCCTGGGCAAAGGGACCTGTCAGCTGGGGTCATTGCCTGGGGGCTCCCCTAGAAGCCCACTCCAGCTTGTCTGGTTTTGAGCCCACCGGGAGCTGCTTCTAAAGCCAGTCACTGTTACTCCTGTCCTCATTAATGTTCATTAACGCTGTCCCCTCCGGCCCGACCCTTTCCGCACTCGCATCCCGGTCCCAAGGAGGAGGTGGGGAGAAGCTCTTGCTGGCTGCCTGAGGTCTCCGAACACGCGGGGAAACGGGGCTGCGGCTACAGAGGACTGAGGCGCTTTTAGTTTGGAAGAAGGATCGCCCTCCCCTGTCCTGAGGTGCGAAAAACGGCTCGGCTGAAGCGCGTTTCCTTAACGCAGCACATTTGGCGAGCAGCTCGGCAGCGCGCAGGAGTTCACCCTGCCCTGCGCTGCACCGCGGGGACAGCAGCTGCCTCCTGCTTCTTGCGAGATGAGCGAGAGTCGTTTTCAAGCCATCCACTCGCAAACGAATTGCTAGAGAGGAGCCGTTTCCCCACTGCAATTGTTGTACACCCTCCTGTAAGTTTTTTTTCCTTGCGAGGATTTTTTCTGTTTTCTGTTACGCCAGTAAAATACCCCTGACATTCCCGATGGTTCTACCTTGTCCCTGCCACAGCAAAGGAACATCGAGGAATTTGATCAGCATCACTTCTTGTGGAGCTCATATATTTCATGGGGTTTTGGTGTGGCAGATGATGTTACGTATAAATCACTAACACAACACAGTACATTAGCACAAACGAATTAACACCAACAATAAACCACAGCGCTCAGCTTGCTAATGGGAGGCTGCACAATCTACAGGGCTCCAACTGGGATAAATCCTCTCCCTTCATTGCCGGGTATTTCACTGGACACGTCACAAAATTAACCCCAGCACAGTAAGAAACTGATGCTTCAGCTGATATCATCTGCTTCTTCAAATCCAGTCTAGCAGAAAAACTAACTCCATCACGGAGATTTTTCTTGTTGCATCAGTGCTGGAGCTCTGGAATGTGTCCAGCTGAGGGGGGAACTTTGCAGTCACCAAAGGCAGTTTGCACATAAAGTCATATGGGAGAGTGCAGTCTGAGAGCAGAGAATAGTCCTGAAGATGAGCTCAGAAATCTTCCTGGAGCTCATGTTTGTCTGCAAAAAAGCAGTGTTTCTTCTGCCAGACTGTTTACCTCCTCCTTCCTTCTCCTTCTTCTTTTCTTCTCAACTCACTCGTGGATGTGGCTGTTCTCAGTGGATTCTGTGACTTGTGGGTACCTCTCGGCTATATTTGCTACTTCCTTATGTCCTGGGAGTCAGTCACCCCAGCCCTTCTCAGACTGTTGTAGTGGGGCAAGTGGGGCAGGAGTGGTGGTCTTTTCTGTCTGCCTGCAAACTCACACCAGTTTTACTGACTACATTCCTCTCCCCAGGCACAAAGAATGTGAGCATTTCAGGACTTTGCTGTCTCCTGCTTCCACCATCCCATCAACCCAGACAGGTATCTTGCTATGGGTGCTGGAGACCAGCAGATTGTCTCTGCTGGAGCTCAAGACTGCTGGTGTGCCCTGCACTCTGCATGCTTCTGTCTGAAGAGTCCTGACCTGGCACCCCTTAACTGGCATCTCACAGAAAGGAGGGGGCAGGGACTTTGCCAAATGCCAGGAAGACCTTAAAATAGGTTTTGCAGTCCCCTCACAAGCCCTGCTGAGGCAATGGTGGGTTACTGAACTAAGCATCATGAAGCAGAGCTCCTGCTCCAGCCTCTGCAATGCCTCAGACAAGTTCAGCATGGGGTGCCCAGGGTCACTCAGCACATTCAAATCCCTTTGCTAGTTGAATCTCTATGTCCTTCTGTGCAAGCAACAGTGATGATGTTTAGTCACCTTGGAAAAGCTGTTTGGCATTGAAAGGGATCCAGGATAATCTTGGCTTAGGCTTTTGTATTATTTATTTGTTGTATTTTTAGGGTTTGCTATATAAAATAACACTGTACCATTTCTACCTCTTTTCTGACAACATCTTTGTTAGCTCTCATTCTTCCTACTCATTAATTCCCCCTTTTTAGTTGAAATGCCAGTTTGGAACGGATCAGGAATCCACGTTTCCTTGGATATTTTAAATTTCTTGTGATTCTCTCAAAGAATATTTTTTATGGAAAAGGGTGTTTGAATTTAACCTGTTCTCACACACTTGGCACATGCATGAGGGACATCCTCCTTCTTGTTCTATTGGGCTCAGAGACAGGGTTTGGAGAAGAGATGTGAAGGCACAGACTCCCAGACATGAGAAGGAAGAGAGCTGCTTCCTTCCTCGTGGCTTCTGCTGGAGGAAACTTGGCCCTGGCAAAGGGACCTAGTGGGACTCCATCATCTGGGAAGACACATGTCTAAGGGGACCCACAAAGTACCTGGAGCCTGAGCTTTGCTGGCCACTGGCTCTGTGGGGCTCTGACTTCCACTGGCCCTGCAGGTGAGCACTCTGCCTCCACCGTGCAAGGCTCACTGTGGCCTGTGGGTGCTTCCCACGGGCCATGGCCTGGGAAACACCCCCGCAATCAGCACTGGCCGACTGGCACCACGGGGCGGCTCATTCCGGGAACTGCCGATGCTCAGGCCTTCCTCTGCGGAACGAGCACAAGGACAGATTAAAGAAAGCCGATTTCCTTTCTCATCAAATCAACTCCTTCTGGGGCAAACAACGCCATGAGCGCAGTGCTCCTGTCCTCCCGTGATCCCGGGCCTCGCTGCGCTGGGAGAGGCGGCTCTGGACAGCTCGAGCCCGTTTCCTGCTCCGCGTGCCGCAGCGTGTCCTCGCCTCGGCCCGGGAAATGCTTTGATGGATATTATTAGGCCCGGAAAGCATTGGAGCTCTTTTCTTCCGTAGGAGCTGACCAAACTGCTACGGGATGAAAGAAGAGCAAACTGGAAGAATCTGCGGATGCTGCGAGCAGGCTGCCTTGCTTAAGAAGCCCAGGTTGTGCTGCTGCCTGTGATAGGGACCAGAGCAAAGCAGCCCCGAAGCCAGGGTTTCTGCCAGCCCCTGGGGAGGGGGGACATCTCTTTCATACCCTCCTGCCAAAAGGCAGAGATATGGTGGGGCACCACCACAACGACACCAACAAAGAGTGACCCTTCCTGGCTTCATCCAGCCACATGCAAGGCAGCTTGGCCTCTTCTTATCCCCCTTATTGCACGAGAGGTGGACTAGATGACCTTTGGAGGTCCCTTCCAACTCAATACATTCTATAATTCTATGATTCTATTATTCTTAAATCCATATACCAGGTCCATCAGATCCCATTGCCATTCCCAACCCACTCTCATCAACAAAGGGAACCAGCCTTTTGCCCCTCTCACACTGGCCACTGGATACCTCAGATCTGCATACCCCTGCCCTTGCTCAGCCCTCCAGACACTGGGAGTGGAAGTATCTCACTGCTTTGAACACGAAAGTGGTTGAAAAGCAAAGCCAAGCAAAACCTTTGTTTTGTGAAGGACTGGAGCTCTGACTGGTGTTTTGCCACTAACATAGTCAAGAAATGACAGTGTGGAAATCTTGGGGAGTGAACAGCACTTGTGGTTATTGGTGAAATCCCATATTAGTAGAAAGGTCTGGTAAATGGAAGCAGGAGTCGCTCTGACTACAGCATCTGTTGGATGTGGAGAGTGGTTATGACTCTCTCCAAATACAATGCACATGTACTGGGGAAAATGACTGCTACAATAACAGGAATAAATCTTAATAGAGGCTTGGGTGATAACAGACACCATAGGGGAGTTATCAAAATGAAAAACATATGGCAGCCTCTCTGCCAGACCTGCACGGAAACCCCTTGAAGGACCAACAGACCTTGTACCTGAGAATGACAAAAGAGCAGGGGAGACAGTGACAGGGGAACGGGGTGGAGGGAACAAGAAAAATCCTGTTGTGCCTTGCTGAGAAGCTAAAGCTATGGGCGTTCAGTGTCAGCTGCCCGTCTTCCTTCTGCACAAGTCTGGGTCTAAAAGCAGCCTGGATCAACAGACTCTTCTCCACTTCTCCCATCTTTGGCAAAAGGCTGCAGGGATGGACATCGGCCATTTTTTACCATGTTCAAGCAAGACCTCAACCTGGATTGCTTATTAGCATGAGATCTCATTTTCTCTGACTTTTGCCAGCAAGCAAAGGTAAGGCTGGCAGAGAACAAATAGTAGAGGAGCAAACTCAGGGCCCAGGGAAGTTGAGGCACAGCCCTGGGTTGTGAGGGCAGGATGGATTTGTTTTCCTGCAGTTAGAGGAGTTACAAACTGAGCCCAGACTTCATGGTATGGCAAAGAACAAGCAAACGGGAAGCTTGGCTGGAACTGACAGTTTCTTGGCAGGAAGCAGCTAGAGACAGGACAGAGCAACATGAAATGAAATCACACCTTCTCCTAGGCACTTAAATGTCTTCAGCAGAGAAGAAACCACAGATTAGCCACAGTGCAGAAACCCAGCTTCACTTTGCCTGCCTTGAGAGCAGCCTGTTGGGCGATGGGTAAATACCAGTGCAGTGGGTACAGAGCAGGTCGCTGTGAGATTCTGGGTTTGTAGGAAAGGAACAGGAGGTATTCAGAGCATCCCCATTATCCCTGGAGCAGGGGGAGGTGTCCCGCCCTGCTGATCAGATATGCCAGTTGGTTACCTAGGAAGTTCCCAACCACCATGAGGACCAGCCATAGATCCTTGTTTCAGTTAAAAGGCTGATCCCACACCAAAACCCAGCTTTGGTGACCCTCATGGCCATATGATACTGGGGCAGAGTGCAGAGGCAGAGCAGGAGTCTTGAGCAGTGACTATCACCTGCTCCTTCACTTTCAGAGATGACTGTGCAGGCTACCATCACCCAGTCCAGGGACAACTAGACAATTGGGGATTAAATAGTGGAAAATTCAAAAGACAGCTGAGGAAGGGGCTTATGTTAATCAAGACACCCAGGAAGCATGATCGCATTAGATGACCAGGGACATCAACCGTAAACAGAGTCATGGAAACAAGGCTGGAGGGAGCACCACAGAGCAGACCATACGTGCTTAATGCCTCTATATTGTCAGGGACTTTGCCCCGGCTGTCATTCATTGCACCCTAAATCTGCAGCCTCTGGTTAGAGCAGGTGCCTGAGGACACAGGATGGATTGGCTCTGGTGCCTGCCACAGCCAAGGCTGCACTGAAGATGTGATCTTGGCTACACTGATAATCCACATTGATATAAACCAGGGTTAATAACCCTGACTGAATTGTTTGCTTACAGACAAAAATCATCCCTGCCCAGGGGATCATCAAGGAGGATCCTGAAGCTTTGAGTTGGTCTATTCCAGCAGGATAGAAGCAAATCCTGCGCTTGCTTCCCTAGGCTGGGATCCACTCATGCCATGGCTGGGATAGTCACTGGGATAAGTATCTGCCCCAGGGAAAGGCAGGGACTGTCTCACCCTGGATAAGCTGTAGATGCCTGGTTTCGGCTCAAGATAATATACATCAGGCAAAATAATTCAGAGATCAAACAACATCTTTATGCCAGCCCCAACCAGAAGGTTTGATTTATTGTGTGCTTAGTCACAATAAACTAGCCAATAAAGTAGTAATAAATGGTCACCACAAATTATTTGAGTCAATAAAATAAAACTGTAGTTTAACAAGGAGAAATGAATTGTTAACACTCCTCCTCTTCCCTGTCCTATAAAATATGTCAGGTTTTACAGGTGACGGGTGAATGCAAAGGGCCCTTGGTCTTGCAAGACAGAATTGCCATCGCTGCCTTTCACCATGAGCCAATCCCAAAGCCCCACTGTCAGCACAGCCCCAGTTTCCACTTCTGCTGCTGGCTGGGGACCCCTCCTCGAGGCCACAGGCTCCTCACAGCTGAGGGATGTGGCCCATGCCCATATCCCCTGTGCTGGCAATGGGCAATGCTGCAGTGACACAGCCCTTCCCTGCAGCAGGAGCAGCACCGTCGGGAACCAGACAGTAAAACCACGGGGTGCTGAGCTGAGCTCTCGCCCTGAGCAAACAAACCTTGCTAAAGGTTTAGAGGACCACCTTCATGCACAGAATGACCCCCTATGTTTAAACCAAACAATCTTGACCTCTCTATGAGTTTTAACCACATAAAAGCTCACCTCTTGGACTCTCCATTAGGTTTTATGATGTGCTTCCATATTTAAATGGACATGACTCACACCAGGGTTTCTGCTGTGCATGTGAAGGAAAGAAAAGATGAATGCCAGATGTTATGTACGAGTTACTTCAAGAAAAAAAAAAAAGAAAAAAAGAAAAGGAAATTAAATCTTGGGCTGGGCTTTCACAGCTCTTCCTGCTCAGGTGAGTATCAGGCTGGTATTTGAATTCACTTTAAAAAAGCAGCCTCTTCAGCCTGGCCACACTCCTGGCTGCCCTGCTAGCACACAGCCCTCCCAGCTCACCCTCCTCTCAGTGGGGGCTTCAATTTACTGTTAAAAGTCTTCTGGCCAAACCTGGCAGCTGTCAGCACCTCCCTGTTTATTTGTGGAGCAGGAGCGAGCAGGAGGGAGAGCAGAGAGGGGGTGGAGGGCAGCCCTGATTTGGGGTGATGTGTTCCCTCACCCATTAAATCCCGGGAAGGGCAGGCAGGATGGTTGTGTGGTGCAGAAGAGCTGCACAAGCAGGGTGGCATGGGTTCAAGAGTGCAGGCTCTAGCCACTGCAGCTGGAAAAGCACCTGACAAGCTGCCAGTCATCCCCACTGTCTTACAGTTGCTTTTATCCATGGTCCAGTGGTGTGAGGAGGTAGGAAGGGCTAAGTAGCAACCACCTTGTGTCCTTGCTCATCTGACTCTCTGAAAGGAACATCTGTGCCCACACAGACCCTCTGGATGTAATCTCCTGAACCACTCTGCTCTCCATGGGCTCATCTGGACCGTAACTCACATTCAGACCTTGAGGGGATAATGGCAGAGCCTCCAGACAGGCAAGCATAAAATCCCCAGGCTTGCACCATGGGCACAAGCAAAAGTCCTTCCCTTTGTCTGGTTTGTTACACACACAGAGTACAAATTATGGCCATGCCCATGCTGAAACCATGGGCACCAGGTCCTGCTGGTGAGAACAGGGGCTGCAGAAACCCTCAGCACCTCAAGGTGAATGAAGGACCACTCCACTCACTGCATCTTTCCCAGCATGGATGAATAACCAGCTATTTATGCTCAGACCTTCTCAGGAGTCTCCTCTTAGGAGGGCTCAGTGCTCCCCATGGTCTCCTCTCCCTGCAGCTGGCCATGGGGCACAGTGACATGAAGGGGTCCTGCTCCTCCCCACTGGTGGCAGGCTGTCCTGCTGCAGACAGATGAGGCTGAAACACCACACTAAGCATGTGTAAGGACATTAAGCTGTTGGAACTAAAGGATAATTTGAAAAGTATTTTTCCTAATACTGGCATTAGGTTTCCTCTGCTTTGCAGTTGGTAAAAGAGAAAAAGAATGTCCTTACTAAGGGAAAGCAAGTGAAAGCTGAACCGGGGAGGAATTAAGGGGTGATGGACGCTCAGAGCTGGGTCCCCTTGCTTGACTCAGGGCTCTGATCACACTTGGGGCAAGAAGAAGGCCTGTTCCCAGTCCAAGCCCTGCTGAAACACCCTAGGGGTCATGGGCTTTCCCTCACTGGCAAACTGCAACAAGGCAAGAGGCCACACACTGGTCTCCCATGACCCATGCATTCATTCTGCATCCTGCCTGCACCAAGGGTAGGACTGCACTCCCATGGGACCCTGGAAACGTTCAGGTTAGGCAAAGCCTCTGTTTTTACAGAAGTGATGAACTGAAAGATTTTTCATCTTCATACCACACAGAAAGTCCCCTTGAGTACCTGCTGAGATCTGAAATTTCTTTATATAGGTGCTGAGTGACCCAGCCATGAATAGAGAGAACAAAACTCTGCAACTTTTATTTCCCTTCACACTTTTAGACCTCTCTCCTTAGCTGGTACATCAGTGTAGAGTCAGTGAGATTAGCAGATCTGCAGTTACAGGAGCTCCCAGTGGTGTCTGGTGAGTTATTTTAGTTCCTTGATCCCAGAGGGACATCACCCTTCTCATTGTTCTGGGGCTGACAAGCTACATCCCTACACTGCCTGTCTGCATTCCCTCCTCTGCCCCTGCAAAGATCTCAGGGCTGAGGGCTCTTTGTCTCTGCTTCTCCTCCCTGCCTCTGCCACCACAGGGCAGGGCAATGGGGGATGCAGGGCTTGATGCTGCACCCCATGCTCCTGAGTGCAGGAAGCTGATAAGTTGGTGGCTTGGGGGTTGTGGGCAGGCATGGTGTTGGCCACAGGGCATCAGAAGAGCTCATGTCCCTGATAGAGGAATTCCTGTGCCTTTGCAAAATGCCTGTGTGAAAGGAGGCAGGAAAATTAGCTTCAATATGGCTTTTTGTGATCGCAGAGAAATTGTGAAAGGAAGGAAAATAAAAAAAAGGTTCCGTTTTCCTCTCGCTCCCCTTCCCCACGATGCTGGAAAGGCTCAGGAAGTACCCAGCCATCAGGAACAATGTGAAAAAAAAGGGTACCATTTTCCCTGGTGAACCTGGCAGGATCCCAAGTAGGGATGGTAACACCCGGCAGGAACAGTGCTCCCTCATGCCCCTTGTGGGGAAATGAGGGCTGGGCTCCCTTCTTTCATTATCCTCCTCTTCCTTTGCTGATCCCTGCTGCCATGTCCCCAGCATGAGGAGGAGGGATGTCTCACCCTGCCTGGTCAGGCTGTGAGCATGCACAGCAGCAATGGCTGTCGGGGGGTCCCCAGTGATCTCTCCATTTCTCTCCTGTGTGTGAAGTAATGACCTTCAGAAGAACACATCCTAGGTCACTCCATCAGCCTCTTCAACTGCTTTAATCCCCACGATGCCTTTTGATTGAGCATCAAGACTGCCCAAAAGCTGCCTCAGACTGAACCATTCAGGTTGATGCAGACATGGTGGCTGTGACGATGTGCAGGAGATGTCCCCAGAACTGTTCATCACATTCTGCCAAGACTGGCTAGGCAGAACTGTATTCCCCACAAGCCACATTCCTTCCCTGCCTGCCCTGCCTGTCTGGTGCAGCTGGGGGAAGAAGAAAGGCAGGACCTGATTCCTGGGGTTGCAGCCCTGGTGCATCCCTCACAGTGGGTGAGGGGAGCTCTGCAGACAGCCCGGGCCCTGTGACATCCTCGCGTTGGGTGTGGGGAGGGCCCAGGATTAAGAGGTATCCATGCTCCCAGGCAGTGTGTGGCCAGGAGCAGGCAGCACAGCCCAGCTTCCTCCAGGGCCTTGTGCATCCCCTGGGTTGTGTGGAAATGCTGTGCTTCCCCAAATAGAGGCTTTTCTGGGAACATCCCATGGCCCTGCAGAGGCCCAGCTGGTTGGCATCAGATGACCGAAGCTGTTGCGTGCTCCCATTGTTCCCCAGGGCGGTTATTAATAGAGCACCGTAATAATAGGGGATATTTATAAAACACCTCTGTGCCTGGGAATCAAGAGCAATCTGCAAACCTATGCAGGTCTGCCAGCCCTGAGCTACTCTGGTGATAACCACGAACAGAAAAAGAACCCTATACCCTACTGAATGGTATGAGACGTGTGGGCTGGAGGGGCCGCTGCAAAGCTCTGGTGCAAGATGTGAGCACCAGCACTGCGGTCCTGCAAGGGTGCAAGGTAGGGACACCCCAGCCCTGGCCACTTCCCTGCCTGCAGAGTGAAACAGGGGAACCCCAGGGGTCATAAATCTTCCTCTGGTCCCAGCTGCAGCCTGGTGCTTGGGCAAAAGAGAGTTGCCACTAAAGAAATCAAAGCCAGAATGATCTGTGTCAGCCTGACCATGCACAGGCTCCCCATGTCTGCCCAGGGGTCCAGGGTGCAGCTGGCAAGGGAGGATGTGCTGATACAAGGACTTTCATATGGGGTTTGGTTAGAGGGGCTTCTTTACTGTGCCCTTCGGAGACAGGCTGTGGATTTGTGATTAAATAGGTGAGTTTCACACTTGCAGCAAGCTCTGGAAGTTTCACAGGCCCTGTACAGGAGACACACCAGCAGCACACCCTCTTGCTTAGCTTTATAGATGGAAAAAGTACAACGAGGCACAGGATTCAGTCAGAGCAAAGCCAGCCCCCCTGTGCTTTATGGGTTGGGGCCAGGCACAGTGCCCAGGAGCTGCCAGGTAGGTGTCTGGGCACCAGCCAGACACAGCTGGGATAGGGACTGGACAGAGAGGCACAGATAGCTTTGCTGTCAGGCTTTTCCACCGGGATCTGAAAACCCAAACAAATCCAGTCGTCGTCCCCCCGCCTCGCTTGAGGAATTAGAGCAATGAGGCCATTTATGTCTTCACACGGGCGACTGAGCCTGGCAATGACCTTTGGTCACTTTGGAGCAGGGCTGGATTTGAAATGTGAACCAGAGACCAGGAGGTGAAAACCTCCATATCCCATTACAAATCCCCAGGGATGCCCAAGGCTTGTCAAGTCACAGTGCTTTGCTGCTTATTTATGACTATTTGTCTACGATAGTAGCCATTGCCTGGGCTCGCGTTACTGCCTGGGCAGTGGTCAGCTGACAAGTGGCCTCTGGGGCCAGCCTGTCTCCCAGCAAGGCTGGAGGCTGGGGCCCTGGTGCTGTGATGGCCACAGTGTCGCCCCTTGCTGCTGGCAAAACACATTGGTCCTTCCCCAGCAGCAAGAAGGAGCATCATGGTGGGTGACATGGTCCCCAAGCTGGTGACAGCTGTGAAGCAAGGAATTCACCCTTTAAGATAATGAAGTATGCAGCCCTACAGAGCAAAGGATCCAGGTAAAATACCCCCGAGCCATATTATAGTGAAATTAATTCTGCATATTGTATATACAATGCTGTATACTAGCTTATTCACAACCAGACAGCACTTGCTGTCAGATTATTAATTCTCTAAATTAGGAAAATCCTGTCTGGCTTTAGTTGTCCTCTGAAATAACTGCAGAAGACATGCATTTATTCATCAAGTAGTTTGACGGACTTATCTTTTATCCAAAGAAATCTCTAAACCATCAGACAACCTCTTCTTTATGAGAAAAGCAAGTCATAGATAGTGTGCATTTCTTTCAAAAAAATATCGTATCTCTCCATAACCAGAAATTCCATTCCATCTCTTTTAAACCTGCTTCACCTCACTCCTCCCCACTAATCATCTTATTCTACTGTTGTGGTCTAAAAAGTATCGGATCATTTTGCAGCACGGGGGTTTAGGCAAGTCCCTGCGTGGTCAGGGGCAGTCTCCCTGGAGTGGCTTTGCTGGATCTGCCCTCCAGACAGAGGGGCAGGTTCCCAGAGCCGAACAATTGGGTTTGCAAGAAGATGTTTTATAGAAGAAGTTTTAGCACCCCTGTGTGGCATCACTCTGCTATGTGAGAGCTGAGCAGAGCACGGGAAATCTGCCTGAAGCTTTGGGGAGCCTGCAGCAGCTTGTGTCTGCTGATGGGAATGTGAGTCTGCTGGGGAGGTCGAGCACAGGAGATTTCCCCATTAACAGCTGGGCCTCTGGGGAAAGCCACAAACTCACCTCACAGTGGGGATGGACACCACAGTGCTTTATGAGGTTTCTTAGAGGTACAGCAAGATCTCTTGAAACAGGAGAGAAAACAGTGTGTAGAGAGCATGCAGTGATAAACTCACTTAGATCCATGTGTCCAGCTGTGACTTTAAATGCTTTACAACAGAAACAATGGTAATTAAATGCTTATGATGTGGGACAGCTGATGGAGGTTGCTGAAGCTGCCAAGAGTCATTGAGGCTGCATTGATTCCCATGCAGACACAGAGGCTCTGCTTGTTCTAAGCAATGAGTAACTTCCCAGCAGGAACATGGCAATTCAGGAGCTGGAGCCCTATTTTCCAGGGTGAGAAAGGACTTCAGTGCATGTTTGCTGAGTATCTCCAGACTAGGTATCTGAGGTATCTAGACACTGGTTGATTAGTGATGGAGAGAGAACAAAGAGCAGTAAAGATTAATAAATCTGAGCAATACTTGCCCTGACCTCTTGCTGGTTTATTAGTTTCACTAGGCACTATCTGCATTAAATATCCTTATTCTCTCACACACTTCTGCAGGTGTGATGCCTCCTACCATCCTGAGTCTCACTGACTCTCAGTGGGATTTGTGTTGTTGAGCAGCTCTGGAAATGCCAGCCAAGAAGCTGCATTTCTTCAGGTTCCAGCTGAAGTGCCTTACTTCTAGGTGCAAGTAGAAGTGTGAAAAGCAGCTTCAGCAGCTCAGTTGATGGGAGGTGACTTGTGTGTTGAGGGTGCCCTTGTCTATTTTCAGCCTTTTGCTACTGGGAAGCTCCTTTCCTTGTGGGGCTGTCCTGCTTGGTGCTGCTCTCTTTCTGCTACTGTCAGAAAGAACCTATAGGGATGAAACAGTGCCAAGTGCCTGCTGCTTAACAGACCAAATATATTCTGAGGGTTGTTCATCGAGGATAAAACTACAGAAAGAGATATATGGGACTATAAGAAAGTGCAGCACAAGTCTAGTGCTGAATAATGGAAATTGCCAAGAATGAGGCTCACTGGTGGCTCTTCACGCACAAAGTTAATCCAATAAAGTGAATTGTCCGGTGCAAATTTTCCAGTACAGCAGTTGATGTATGGAATAGGATTAACTTCAGGCTCAGAGCAAGTAAATACAACCTTTGTATCCAGTGCTGAATTATCCTGCCTTAGTGCACAATCGGGTTCGGAATGTCTTATTTTCCAATTGCTTTCTTTAGCAGAAGCCTATTGTGGACAACCTGAAATGCCAACCTTAGTGAACACACAACAGAAACTTATAGGCTTCTTCAAAACATGTTTTAGTCAAGTATAAATAATGATTATGCTATTTATGATCCTAAAACTTAGATTGACTTCTAGTTAAAATTACATATCTGTTCCAAGTGTTTGTTTTTGTTACTTGTGTCAGAAGTAGAGTCCAAAATACCTAGGACTACATAACAGCTTTGGGAATATCACATTTTCAGCCCAGTGGCTGAGTGGTGCTGTAGTGATTTTGAGACTTGAAAACACAGACAAAGAATAAATTGGCTAAGAAGAAAAAAAATTAAATATATCTTTGAAACAATGAAAGTATGCAGTCATTGCAAAATAATCTGCAGCAACTGTGCTTTTCTTGGTGCTGCTGTGCTGAGAGCACTTCCATTTCAGTGCCAGGTTTTAGCAGTTTCACCATATTTCATGCTCTGACAAACCTACAGGAGTTGTGGCTGGTCTGAGGAGAAGCACTGTGGCAGAAGAAGCAAGCAGTGAGCGGAGGCAGGAAAACATGCTCAGCTTTTAGTGCACACAGAGGGAGGTCTCAGCACAGGACAGCTTTTCTGTACAGTTATTCTGTGCCCAAAGGCTTGTACAGACCTGTCCTTTGGCCTGGCTACTGAGTCAGCTTTGGGCTCTTTTACTGAAAATCTGTCTCCCTGCAAAACTTTTGTCCCAGGCTCCTGGTTGTCACAAAGTGCCTCTGGGTCCCTGTGGCAGCCTGGGAATCAGCCTGCCTTGTCCTTCCCTTTAGCAGGTGGTTAACTGATGCTCTCAAGTCAAAGTGTCACATTCCTGGAGGAACAGCCTGCCCTGGAGAGGGAGGTGGGTTGGGCTGGGAGCTGCTGTCACTGGGAGTGGGTCTTTGGCTTGGTGAGTTCGTCAAGCATCCAGTGGGTATCCATAGTGGCTTGGGGGGGCTGACACAAAGAAATTTGACCTTCAGCATGTAAAAAGCACCAAGTAAGGGCCCTGCTTTTACTGCCATATCCAGTAGGAAAAGCTTAGCAGTTTCAGGGGCAGACCCTCTCTTGCCCTTGGAGCAATGTGCTGTTTGCCTGCAAACAGGGGTCTGGCAGGGAGGGCATGGCAAAGAGTTGCTCAGCTCATCCCAGCTTTGCCTACAGACCTTTTTAATTAAGGGAAATACAGGGAACAAATGCCCAAGAAAAAATAATGGTGTCTGTGATTGACAAGAGTAATTTGGGGTCAAAACTGAGGGGCTTCATGACAGTTCTGCAGGGGCAACACCATTCTGGGGCACTGTATCCCCCCATGGTACTTCGCCCATGAGTGCCTCCCTGAAGATGATGGGAGAATAGGTAGAACCTGGGGCAATGATAGATTTTCAGTGTATTTCTGTCTTGCTTTGATGTCTTCTGCCTTGAATTATCAGGTGATCTTTTGACACAGGCCTCTTCATCTCAAGTGCTGGGCAGGCAAGGCGTCCCAGTGAGAAGGGCTGACGTGGAGCATGATGGGTGCTCACCACAGAGACATCAGATGCCACCTCAAGGCCAAGTTTAAGTGTGGGTAATTACATTTCCCCATTTAAACTGCTAGTCCGTCTCAGATGGATAAAATGTTCCCTTCCAAGCTGGAAATGTTGCCATGTCCTGGGAAACAGCTGCTGTGACAAAGTTAGGGGGCAGCTGCTGTCTGGAGAGGACTGACGTATTCGTGGCACAGGGCCGCCCGAGCCCAGGTACCCGGTGGCAGGAGGCAGTGCTGCTGAGGACTGGCCTGTGCCCTGGGAGACCCAAAAGCCTTTCTGGGTTTTGTTATAGCTTGAACCAGTGCCTGGCTGGGGGGGGGAGTGGTGGGATAGAGAAGGGTTCAAAACCAAGCGCAAGAGGGATTTGTGAGGCCAGGTAAGAGGTCGTCACTGCCTGAAGCACTGCCAGCTGTGGGGCACTCGGTCTGTGACAGGGATGGAGGGCTCTGCCCCTCCAGGAGCCTGTGCTCCTTGGAGACTGTGCTGTCCCAGCTGCATCATTTTGATATAGATGAGTTTGCAAATGAGAGTAAGTCCAAAGACATCTGAGTCAAAGACAAGCTGAGTCCATGGCCCAACTTAGTGAAAGCTGGTGAAATACAGACTCTGCCCTTTTCCTTCCCTGCAGCCCTGGTGAAGTGCATGGTTTCTCAAGTAGGTCTTTATAAACGATCAAAGAGTCTGTGTGGCTTTTGGGAGGTTGAGCTTCCACTCACAACCCAAGGTCCAGTTTAATAATGTAGCTTGTTAAATAAACAAGTGGCTACGCAGAGCCCCGGCACTGTGACGATGGAGAAGATCCGGTGTTCTCTTCCCACTCCAGTGCCAGCTGTTGATGGACATCTGTCTGTAAAACATTGGGCCTTTTATTGTTTTTAATGGAAGAAATGCCTTTTCCTGGAGACCACCACTGAATACTGCTTTGCTAGAAAGGCTCCTTCACAATCCAAACAGAGAGCAAGTGAGCATAGAGGATCCATTACCCAAAAACTCAACAAAATCTTCCTCACCCATGAAAAGTGTATGCACAGTGGAGGACGAGCTTGAGGATGGGGCTTGGAGGAGGGGGGAGCTGTTCCTGGAGGGTGGTGTTCTGGGACCCAACAGAGGAAAATACTTCCATTTTTCTATCCGATAACTCCACTGCCTGGCTAACAAAAATAATCCCTTATTAAAGATAACAGGGATCTGGCTTGTATAATGCATTCAAA
Source organism: Corythornis vintsioides (assembly GCA_025447755.1). Classification (NCBI taxonomy): domain Eukaryota; kingdom Metazoa; phylum Chordata; class Aves; order Coraciiformes; family Alcedinidae; genus Corythornis; species Corythornis vintsioides. The sequence goes on along the minus strand of JAOEGS010000737.1, from coordinate 10,114 downwards.
GAGATTGTTGTGCTTCCAGTTTTCAGAGTTTCTAAACCTTTAGAGAGACTAAAAGCCACAATATTGGCATTTAAAATTGCAGACTTTGATCTTAGCCACCAAAACAGAGTTGTCAAGGTTTTAACCTGCCTAAAGAGATGGCCCATTCAGCCTTGCATGTGCCAGGGAGTTGAGGGGGATGTGTGTGTGTGTGTAACAACCTCTTTTTACTAAAGGCATAGAGCCCCATTATCTTAATTCTCATCCTTTTATTAGACCAGATATTTGTTTTACTAAGAAAATATGGAAAATGCAAATGCTAGTAATATGTTCCTTTAACTGAGCCAAATTCCACATTCTCTTATGCTCTCAGATACCTTCACCAGCAGCTTTATTTCATCTAGTGTGCAAAAATCACAGTAGGCTCTTAGGGCAAGAAAGCTCCGCAGAGCCACTGCTACTGTCCCTGAGGGGGACTGTCCCAGAGTCCCTTGCTGTGGGACAGAGGCAGACAGGGATTACAAAAGCACTGTGCTACCACAGGTCACCTAGAGTCACCTCTATGCTGTCACGTATCTGTGCATCTGTTTTGAGTGGGAAGAGGTGATTCTGACAGGTAAAATCAGACATTCTTACAGACTGGTCCTGGAGGAGACATCGGTGGCGAGATAGATACTAATTGGAAATGAGAAATGGTCCATCAAAACTGGCAGTGACCCCAGCTCTGAGGTGGTAAATAACCCTAGTGCTTTTTTGGCAGTAAAACAAAAATCTGTTTTTGTGCAATGGTCAGCAGAGAAGAACTCAACCAGAGCAACCAGGGTATGCAGTGGGGCTCCCAGGGAGGTTAATCCAGGGGTTGTTTTACTGCCTTGCAGGATTTGTGATCCATTTTTATGCCTGGAAAAGGTTTACTTCAGTATAGGAAAGTTCCACCCGTCTCAGAATAGCTTCAGTTTTCCGAAAACAATTTGATGTCATCAAAGATTATTTCACCCTTTGCCTCTTCACGGGTGTAATTGCAGCTCAGTAACATTCTCACGTTATGAAAGGACAAGGGTAGTAGAAATTCCTCTGATTGAGGAGCGCTAAATTACAGGGTCACCTTGTCAGCATGGCAAGGAGATCCCTGTTTGGCTCCCACCAAAGGAGAGAGGCCAGGTTTGAGAGAGGCCTTGACCTATTTGTCTCCTTCCCGGGGCTCACCTCTCCCAGCCCGAGCTCCCTGTGCAATGGCAGGACCATGAAAGCCTAGAGCCCGGATGTCCATCTCCCAGCGCCTTTCATTCCTGTTTTCACAGATGAAAAGTGTGATTTCCTCCTGGTAACACCCAGGAGCTGGCAAGTTTCAGCCTGGAGTGATTTCTTCTTTTTTTTACCTCTAAAGAGCTGTGATAAAAATAACCCCCGGGAAAGAAAAATCAAGGCCCGAGGGCCTGACGCAACCTTCCCTCACAGGAGCACTGGGACCAACAATGCCACAGTCAAGATCTGAGGTATCACCAAGAAAAATAGGAAGCAGCCAAAGAAGAAAAGGTCACCACAAGCTCGCTGTAAACACCCTTGCTTTGCACGTATCTCGGCGTTGCCAGTGTGATTGCTAGCAGGCAAGAGTGTGACGGTGCATTTTCAGCGCTACAGGTATTTATTTTACACTCTGGCTCTGAGTCTGAGCCTTCGAATGTAAAAACAATCAGAAAGCTGAAGTGTAAATTCTCCCTGCTGATTTATTTACTGTTGTGTTTTTATAGCACCACATGGCTCTAAGTTTGCACTAGGCCCATTCAACCAAAACCCATGTCATACACTTCCAGAGAAATGAATGACTTTATAAATTCTCTACAATAATAATCCCTCGTACAGGAATGCATGCAGAGAACACCCAGACGGGGCTGGAATGTTTTAAGAATATAATATTGTGCTTTTTTGGTCAGGGAAACACATTTCTCTCAGGGATATGTGGTGTGGCCCAGGCTCCAGCCCTGTCTGCCTACCACCTGTAATGAGCCCTTTGGGAGATTTTAGTTCAGGCCACCCAAACTGTGAGCTGGGCAAAGAGACATCAGCACTACCAAGTTAACAACCTTAATGAAGCCCGGCCCAGAGGAGACTCAAAACATCCACAGTGGGGGAAAAAAAAAAGAAAAGAAAGAAAAGGAAAGGCTTTGATAGGAAAAACATCTGATCTGTGTTCTCTAATCTTTGCTTTGTTAGTTAAATCATCTTTAAAGGGCTTAATACCCCTGTAACAGGGAGCTCTTTCTCTCCCTTCAGAAACACCAATTAGAAAAGCAGGAAACTACTTCCAGAAAGAGGGGCTTTTAAAAAGAAAAATTAACTTTAGCTCGAGGGATCTAATTGCCTCTTTTCCACAAGCTATTTTTTACCCTTGTTGTGCATTTGAGCAATGAATTTCTCCAGGGTGAGAAAGCAGCTCCTTGTGCCAATCTTGCTGATGGCAATTGAATGCGGTGGGGCAAGGAGAGGGGAGATTCCTGGAATAAAGGGATGAGAAGACAAGAGAGACTCTCTTTCGAGCACAGTGGGAATGACACCTTTATGATGTGGCAGTCTGAGGAGCAAGTGTGCCACATGCTGGGAGAAGGAAGGCATCAGGCTGGGTCCCAGCACTGAAGCCATGAGTGGGATGGGTGCATGGCCTCTCCAGCCCTGGCAGTGGAGACAGCGAGGGCTCTGCTGGGCAGACACAGTGCTGGTGGTCACAGATGACATTGTCTTGGCACTGCTTTATCGTCCACGAGGAGAGAAAGCCTGTCTTTTCCCTTTCCCTGGGATCTCAGCACTGGGAGCATGGGAGCAGCACCCTCCCTGACAGGGCTGGCACATGCACTCTCCATGCCTGTGCAGCACAGTTGGTGGCTAAGGGTGGTGAGTTTTGTGCAGCAAAGCATGGCCAGACAGGTTTTGCTGCAGGCAGATCTGGTTGCAGAACTCCTGGTGGCACCCTGTGGATTGTGGGCCACACTCACCCTTCCCCCAGGGTTTGATGGTGGGAGCAGAGATGCCACTGCAGCCCACAGGGTCTTGGCCAGGTAACAACCATCTGGACAGTGGTGGCTGCTGCTGCCATGGGCTGGACCTCCTGATGGCCACTCGAGGCTGCCCTCCATGCCAGGCCCTATGGCAGCCCTGCTCCTGCCACAGCTCTTACAAATGATACAGCCTCATCTCCACCAACTCTGTGAAAACATCTGAACAAGCTCCTGGCTCTGATCATGAAATTCCTGGACATAGTCCATGCTAAGATCTTTTTCTCTCTAGCAGAGTATTTTCCTTTGGACCTCAGGGATGTTACAACAGCTGTTTGTAAACAGTTTGCATCCAAAGTTAGCAGAGGGGTGAGCAGGAGAATCACATATCAACTTTGTCCTCTTGAACATCTAAAATATTTTGCAGCTACATTGGCACTGCTACTGCAGATTTAAGAAGTCAACCAACAAGGCCAGTAGCCATCAGGCAGCCACCCATGCCTGCTTCTGCCTGTGGACACATGGCCAGGCTGGAGCTGGATGGTGGGATGCAGCCCTGCCAGGTGCCTCCTGCTGGAAGCACATGCTGCCTCTGCCCTGGTTCAGATTCATCTCTGAACCTGTGGCCAGGTGGAGACCAGCAGAAGGAGGTTTTCTGGGGAAGGAAGGAGGAAGATGCTGATAGGAGTGGTTGGAGTTGAGAAGCTGCAGCGTGGGTAAGTGCTGAGGAAGCTGAGAGTGAGAATCACTTTGAAAACCTGGGTGTCCCTCTGCAGAAGAGTTGGTTGGCAGTAGGGTGGCACAAAGCTGAACTTGAACCCAAGCCCAGAGCCCCCTCGCCATGCTCCTGAGCCCCCTGCCAGTACCCAGCCTTAAAAACAAGATAGAGACCCTGTGTCCCTCCTTGTCCTCCTTTCTACCATGAGTCACTGAATATTGTATCAAAAAGAGAAAAACTGCAATAAAACCACCCAAAAACTTCTTGCACCATATTGGGGAGAAGAATAAAATCTTGCAATTACTGCATAAAGCATTTCTGGATTTTAGAAAGCTTTTTGCCTTCCTATATAGCCTGAAATGATCTAGCTCCTGTGAGAGTTCAGTCTCACTGCGTGAAGCTGTTGGAACAGTGATCCCTGGAGACACCTGAGCTGGTGTAAAAGGAGGGCTCTGAGAGGCTGTGTGGCCCTGACATGAGATCTCAAATCTAGGACAGCCAGAGCTTGTCACCCTCAGAAAGAGCCACAGGGGCCACAGCACTGGGCACAACAGGGCTGGGGGGAATCTGCAGGCCATCTGTGTTGGCAAAGCTTTTTCTATTTCTTTTTCTTATCAGGATGCCCCTGAGATTGTGTTACCTGTCATCACTCCTGGGAACAAGTGTATTTTAAGAGACATCTTTAAAACTGTGTCCAGTGACAGACTCCCATTCGTACATTGCCCAGAGTAATTTGAGTAAATCAAACCGCAGTTTTTTTCCAGAGGCAGTGTTTGCTCCCTCAGGCTTTTTCCTCTGGAGATGCCTTGGCTGCCTGACTTCTCCCACTGTCACAGGTGGCACAATGCCTCCAGGCTTCTCCCTGCTGGCCCTGACTGACCTGCATTGTGTGCTGGCACAGCCCAGCCATCCTGACAGGTCCTCGAGTGTTTTTGTGGACATGATGGATTGGCACAGGCCACCAGTAGAACACAGATTTTTTTCTTTCCATCCTTTGCTGGCAGTCTTTCAGCTGAATCTGGGAGGACCGTATTTGCTTTCTTCCTCACCTAACACTTTCCCTTGGCATTAAAAATATAGACAATGGTGCTGACACTGGCAACAGATCCAGAGTATTTTTTCCAGCTCCAGTGAAAAGATGAGTGCTCATTGTGCTCATTCTGATGTAAAATAAATCTGGGTATAGACCCGTGTAAGATGTGAAAGTGCTGCTGGGGCTGCTGCTCATTTTCTGATGCTGTTCAAGGATGTCCAAACTGAAACACAGGAGAAATGGTGAAACTGCTCCTTGGGCTTTCCCTTAGCACAGGGCAGATAATTCTAGAGTCCTCTCCTAGCCAGACATTCTGCTTGGTACCAGATGCATTCCTCCACTGCTTGCTGTCACTCAGATGCTGCCTGACTCGTCAGAACGAAACAATGCCGGACATTTTACAAGGTACTTCTGCAGTGGGGAGGGAGAATTTGTAGTTTTATGGAGCTTGTAAACTGAACTTGTAAAGTCCTTTAAAGCCCATAGCCTGGACATTTCATCCTACTGATGCTTAGGGATAAAGGGGAAGTGCAAGGGGCCAAATTCAGTGATGAGATGACTGCAGGCACTGGACCTTACACATGGAATGAGTTCGGTTTAGTTTAACCATTAGTTTTACAAAATTAGCCCATCTTGCCTCCCTTGCAGCTCCTGAGAGTCTCTCAGAGCTAGTTATATCCTCAAGGGGATGCATGAGCATGAACGAGTCCAAGGCAATGCAGCTGAGTCACTGAAATGACCTGAATTAAGTGCTTTTGGTTTACACTTCATTAATACGGTGGCAACTGGGGAGACAACTTACCCCTCTGGCAAGTGTTGTTTATGTTGGGGTGAGCATCCCTGGACTGTGACACCACAGGAATGTAAGGTACCTGCTGAAGCAGCCCCTGAGAAGGAATAAATAGCCATCTATTGCAAAGCACCAACCATGAACGTAATTGAAGACAAATGACAATAATGGTATTACAGCAGGGTTTCCAATAAAGCCTGCTCTGTGTCCCGAGCCAAGGGCTTTACCTGCCACTGTGGGCTCTGCAAGGTAATTATTCCACGGGCAGCTGGGATGATTGATGGAGATATTCACTAAACACAAACCTGACACTTTGCTCTCTAAGCCCAAATAATCCAACCAGGCTGTCTCTGAATAGAGCACCCTCCTCTCAGCACGTTTTTAATGGGGGGTTTCAAAATAAAACCAGCAGTCAAGCAGCAGGGCCCAGACCCAACGGGGGGATCCTGGCTCCCTTCTGAGGGCCGAGGGCAGGTGCTTGGCCAGAGCCAGCTGTGCACACACGGACCCTAAGCAGAGAGTATTAGGCTGTGACAGCTGCAGCTGGCTCTGAAATAAGCACCGAGCATGAAGAGATTATGACAGATTTTGCTTGTATTATGAAACTGATTTTATAACATATATGAGGCAAAAAAAGTCTGTCTCTCAAAGGGATGAAAATCCTTTTGCAGGGTCAGAGCTGCCAATGAAGTCAAGCTCAGGGCTGCTGGTGGGGTTCAGGCTAATGGAGCATCTTTCTCTGAGCAGTGTCTGGTCTTCAGTATATGGAACACAAGAAAATCCATATCCAATAGTCTGGTTCTAGTCTGAGAAATAAACCTCTTCTCTTCTCTTCTCTTCTCTTCTCTTCTCTTCTCTTCTCTTCTCTTCTCTTCTCTTCTCTTCTCTTCTCTTC
>JAOEGS010000736.1:0-16888 GCA_025447755.1 Corythornis vintsioides | reverse complement strand
GGGGGGGGGGGGGGGGGGGGGGGGGGGGGGGGGGGGGGGGGGGGGGGGGCCGGGGGCCAGTTCCCAACGGTTTGGTCCTGCCCGGGGATGGCCCTGGGCTCTGCCCTGCCCGTGCCGCTGCCTCGGAGCTGGGCAGGCTCGGGGGGAACACGTCACCCTCCCCCTGCACCCCCTCCCCACGCTGATGGGGGCAAGGGGAGGAAGAGTGTGAGATGAGTAAGGCTCAGAGCCTCGTAAGAGCCGTGCCCGATGCCAGGCTCAGCAGGACGTCACCGTTTCCAGCACTTGCCCATGGGTGCCCGTGCTGGGAGAGCCCCGTGTGGGCAGCTGACACGGAGGGCAGCGGAGGAGAGCTGGAGTCAGTGGTGGTGAAGAGCAAAGGGAGGCAGCAGGGGGATGTCTGCAGGGAGGCAGCACCCTGCTGATCTCCCACCCTCCCCGGGACTGGGGGCTCTGCTCACCTGCAGGGAGTAAATTCAAATCCTGTGGAGCCCCAGGCCCTGTGCCCACAGCCGGACTCACAGCCCCAGGTAAGGCTCTGCCCGCTCCTAAGGCTGGCACTGGGATCACACAGGGAGCTCTGATGGCTGTGCTAGGGCCAGAGAGTGGGGAGCAGAGGGGGTGACACCCACCCCTGACAGAACACCCGCGTTCCTGGTGCTGCTGGGCAATGCCAGCCAGGGGCACGGCTGCCACCCAGAGCCCAGGCTCGCTGCAATCAGCAGTGCCCCTCGCTCAGGCCGTCTGGGGGGAAACTCCCCTGCACCACTCGGCTTCATTCAAACTGGTGCAGGAGCCACCTTTCTGAACTGCCCGGGAAGAGGAGGCAGGTTGGGCAGAAGCCCAGGGTCACCCATCCCTCCACCCCCCGCCCCAGGGAGCTCCCTGCAGAGCCAGGACACCCCAGAGTCACCCATCCCTCCACTCCCCACCCTGCAGAGCCAGCACCTCTTTCCAGGCTCCCCCCACTCCCGGGCTCCTTCCCCCGGTTTCCGACGCCGGCGAAGCCGCGGCGGTTGCCGCCCCCCGGGACGGGCAGACGCCGGGTGGGTCGGGGGATCGGCGGCTGCGTGCCCGCAGTGCAGGTTGGCAGCCGGGCACGGCTGCAGAGCCTCCCCCGCACCGTCCCGCTCTCGCTGCGCCGGGAGAGCAGCGCGGCGAGCGGTGGCTCCGAGATCCTAAGGAAGGGAGGGCTGGGGAAGCAGCCGGGAGGAGATTCTGCTCCCTCCCAGCGGCCAAAACAAAAAGCCCGGGTGCTTTGGCACAGCCTGGCTCCCCTGCGGGCACTCGCATCCCTCCCCCCGCTAAAACAGCCTCTGGTGTCCCCAGGGTGGTGACCGAGGGGTGACAGACACCCCTAAACCTGCACCTCACCCCAGAGCACCACGGACGTGACACAGCCCAGCTCGTGCTGCTCTGGGAGGTGGCAGAATGGGCACTGCCCAAGCCATGCCAGCCCCCCAGGACACTGCCAGGGGTGGAGGGAAAGCAGCCATGTCTTCCTACCACCATCGTGCCACCCTGTGCCCAACACAGAGGGCAAAAATCTCTCTGGCGTGGGAGCTGCTCTGCTGGTCTTCACCCACCCCAGCTCCTTGGCTGAGCCAGCACTGAAAGGGCTTCTGCCCCTAACCCGGGGCTCTGTCTCACATCACAGCACCCCCTGTGCCCCACAGCACTGGCACTGCCCTGTCCTGCTGCTCCCCAGACTCCAGTGCTGCACAAGCAGGGAGCAAACTCAGAATCTCATCCCATTCCTCTCTTTCCCGGGCTATGCTGCACTGCACCCCCCAGGGAAAGCTGTGGTGAGAGGGGCACTGGGAGCACAGCCCTGGGTAGGATGCCCCCCTGGGAGAGCCTGCCCTGCCCCAGCAGCAGGACACCTGCAATTATAACAACAATAAAAACTTTCCGTGTGCTTCTGGAAAACAGCAGAGCCAAAAACCATAGCAACAAGTTTTTCTTGTTCACGAAGGCACTTGGTACAGGGGAAGATACCAAAGTCTCCCAACACACACAAGCTGAAGCAGCAGACACTGAGTTCCTGAAGGGAACATCCCTGGCACTGCCAGGATTTTCCAGCCCCCAGCAGCTGGGAGGTTGACTGAGCTTTCACTGGGGGTGTTAAAACCACAAGGCTTTGGGGGGGTCCCAGCTGCAGGAGCTCTGTGCTCTGCAGAGGTTTCCTTTGGCCAAGCTGAGGACCCTGATTTGAGCTGCTATTCAAGCCTCCCAAAGCAACTCCCACTCAATGCACTGTCACCAGCCTGTCCTCAAGCCTCTCAGCCTCACAGCCAGGCATGCAACGAAGTTTAAAGCAGCAAGACCCGTTTAGCTCGGCCCTGTGCTTCACAGCCAGCTGAGGCCCCTCTGGAGAGCATGGAAGCACAGGGATGTTTCACCAGCAGGGCAGGCTGCATGTGGCTCGCTGGAGCCCCCTTTATTACACAGGCTATTATCCAACCACCCCAGCCCCCGGGGGCTCAACCTGTCCCTGCTCCGGGCGGAATCGATCCAAGAAGTCCAGGTAAGCTTTCTTCTGGGGGGCGGCCGCCGGGACGAAGTGCCCGCCGGGGTGGCTGAGGACAAGAGGCTCCACAAAGCGCTGGGCCAGCTCCCTGCTGAGGGAGGCAGCGATGACGGCGTCCGTCTCGCCCACGACGTGCAGCGTGGGCAGGCCGATGGGCTCCCGGTAGAAGTGGCCGTGGGCCGGGGCGCGGCTGGCAAAGCCGGCCACCAGGATGGCGAAGGCCACGGGGAAGCGGGGGTCGCCGCGGGCCCGCAGGGCGCAGACCATGGCGGCCAGCGCCGCACCCTGGCTGAAGCCCAGCAGCCCATCGAAGGGCCCGTGCTCCTCCAGCGCCGCCGCCACGGCCGACAGCGACTCCTCCAGCCCCGCCGGTGCCGCCGCCACCTCCCCCGCCTCAAAGGTACCGGGCCCAGAGAACCACCAACCGCGGGGGGGATCGTCCCCGCCGTCCTCGTCCTCAACCCCGGGCACGAGGTGCGGCGCGCTGACCCCCACCAGCTCCGCGCGGCCACGCAGGGCCTTGCGGAGGGCGCCGGTGCGCTGGCGGAAGCGGCGCTCGCTCTGCCGGTAACCGTGCAGCGCCAGCAGCCGCAGCGGCCTGCCCTCCGACATGGCGCTCCCCGCCACCGGAAACAGAGAGCGCCGCTTCCGGCCGAGCCTCCTCCTTCCCGCCGAAACGCATCGCGCTGATTGGCCGGCGCGCCGAAGGAGGCGGGGCGTTCCCGGCGCTACTCCGCGCCGATGCGCCGGCGCGCCCCCTGTCGGTGGGAGGCCGCAACGCCGGGAGGGAGGCCGTCGGGCGGGAGCCGGCGGCCACGGGGGGACGGGGACCACCCCCCCCCCCCAACCACCCTCGGTGCAACCGGGGGCTGCCGGGGGCTGATCCCGCAGCGCGGCCTGTTCTGGCAGGGAGCCGCTCCTCACGGGCAGCGGGGGAGGTCCTTGTGGGTAGTGGTGCCATCCAGGTGCCGGTGCGTCCCCATCCATTCTGGTGCTGGTACCGGGAGGCCTGGGCGGTGCTGGGACTGGTGATGCCCCACGGCCTGCGCCCACGCCAGGTCCCGGAGTGTGGCAGCAGAAGGATGGGGTTCAGGAAGCTGCCGGGCCCCCGGTGCTCGGCCCCTCCTCACCCTCGGCTGGGGCAGGGGGCACGGGTGGCTTCCCCTGCAGCAGAGGGACAGGGAGTGTGTGAGGCGAGTGCCAGGATGGGGCCCCTGCCCTATCTGTGCTGAGCCTGTCCTTGCTCAGCCCACAACACCCCATGGGGCACGAACTTGGGGGGGATTCCCCCTCCCCCCCGGAGAGCTGCGGGGCCAGGCGGCTGCTCACCCTGGCAAGGGCTGACTGGGGGGTTGGTTCATGTGTCACCCCCCAGGCCGGGCTGGCACCGGCTCTGTTACTGTTCACCGGGAAGGAAGCCACAGGGTGGCGCTTTTGGCACGTGGCAGTGGGCACCGTGCAGCACCCGCTGTTCAACCCACACCGACCCCTCCACCCAGCACCACCTGAGACTGATGGGCACCGTGACACCCCGTTACTCACCTGAGCCGTCCGGCCGTGGCGTGGGGGCCGTGTCCCACCGTGGTTCACTGTCCATGGGCCCAGGGACTGGCTGGCATAGAAGTCCATGGGGTAAGGCTGCTGCCACTCGATGTCCCGGAGAGCAACCGCTGCCTGCAGAGGAGACAGGGAGCTGAGTCCCCGGGGAGCCAGCAGTGCCAGGAGAGGTGCCAGTGTGATGCTTTTGCTGTGCTGAGCAGGGCACTGCCAGAGTGAAGCTCATGGCACCAGGAATCCCACTGGTTTCATAAGAGACTGGAAATCCCAGTGGCACACCCAGACCATGAACAGAGAGTGGGGAGAGGAAGGGATACTGCCCACCTGCAGGGATGTCCCCACACTGCAGGTCTGGGGGAGTCTCTGGTGCATCACCCTGAGCCAGGGTTGGTCCCCTCAGGATGGCAGAGGGGTGCTCACCTCGTAGGGTGTCAGCAAGGGCTTGCCAAAGGCTTCTCCCCAGTCAATGGAAAGCCGGGGACAGGCCACCTGCACCCACCTGGAAGGGAAACGTGGAACACATGGGGATGAGCATTCTGGGAAGAACAAGCCACAGTGAAGCCCCGCAGCAGCCCCTCCAGAAGGAAACAGAGCAGGGAGCAAGGTCCTTACTGTGCCAGAGCCACCCTGCCAAGGACAGACATGTCCCATCCCTGCCACGTGGCCACAGCATGTGCAGGGGGGTGCCCAGTGACAGCAGGGCAGACGTAACAGGGACGGCTTCTAATGGGAACTGGAGGCCCAGAAAGGGCTGGGGCACCCTGGGAGCCACAAAGCAGGGGGCTGGAGTGGGGTTCAGCACCACTCACGCATCCACGTCAGGGAAGAGCTGCAGCTTGCTGGGGAAGATCTCAGACAGCAGCACCCGCACAAAGGGCCGGCCCAGGGCACGGAGGCGTGACTCCAGGTGCTGTAGAGGGAAGAAAAGCACCCGAGGGGGTTAAAGGAGCCCAGACAGATGCCCTAGGTAAGCCCCACTAGCCCCGCCCACAGCCCCTTCCTTGGCCATCAGACCCTCTGTGGGTCCCAGCTCTGCCCCACAGCCAAGTCCCCTCAGCAGTCCAGGTCAGGCACAGTGACAGGGACCGCGGCCATCGCTCTGGCTCATGACCGGCTCTCCCCAGCGCATGCCTCAGCCTAATGAAGTAATTACTGCTCAATGACAACAATCTGTTCTCGTTAGCAGCTGCCTTCCCTGGGACGGCAGCCTGCAGCGGGCTGGCTGCGGCCACAGGCTACAGGAAGAGGAGAGGGGTCCTGGGGGACCCAGGGATGTCCTTGTCCTCCAGAGCCAGCAACAATTGCTCCCCTGCCCAGCCATGCCCGTGCCCTGCCTGCTGCTGGGACCTCACTGCCCCGCTCTGCCCACTCGTCCCTACACTGCCCCAAATCTCACCTGCAGCTCCCCTAAAATTTCTGGGTGTGAGTAGGGCCACCATGCTCAGGGCATCACCTGAGGCAGGGCCCCATGATCCCACCACCCTCGCTTGGCTGGGGTGTGGAAAGCAGCAGCACGGTGGCTGAGCAGGGACCGTGAACCCGATCGGAAGTTCATCCAATTAAAACAAACCCAGGGAATTAATTGCCGAGCTGCCTGGGCTGTGGGGGTGCCTCCCAAGCTGGCCAGCTCTCCTCAGCAAGGGGCAGGTTTAATGAGCCCTTGTCCAGCCTCCCTCATCTGCTGCTAATTGTCCTGCCCGCTCAGGGGCACACGGACCCTGGCTAGTGGCAACCGATGGTCAGGCAGCAGTGCTGGATCCCTCCCTGTCCTGGCAGCGAGGCCACTGTGCTAATGGTGCCATCACTCACCTTTCCTCCCACCCAGGAACAGAACCCAGTGCCCAGGTGAGGGCGAGGGGGAGAGGGACAGTACCTGCAGGATGCTGGGGGAGCCCTGGCGCCCCAGTGTGCCCAAAATGAGCCCCCAGCAGCGGGCACTGGCGGCGGCACGGATGGCGTCCTGCCGAGCACTGTGCATGCGCTCGTGGCTGTAGTGCTCCTGGGAGAAGACCTTGCTGTAGGGATCATACCTGCAAAGCAGAGCTGGGCTCACACACACCCCATCACCTGCCCCCACACCCCGAATTAGCACTAATTGCCTCCCACGGCACCTCTCTCCCTGGCCAATGAAGGGTCCAGGTGGCTTGTTATGGTGCAGAGAGGGGACAAGGACAAGGTAAGTGTCCCACCACAGACCCCCAACACCTGGCACAGGCTGGACTCCACACTTGGTTTCGTGCTCAGCTCCCCCCTGCCAGTCCCAGCTCATCAATTATGAAGAAATCTTTGATTTGTTGCTTTGTTTGACGAGGAGAATTTTAATCAAATCCCACTCGGGTTTCGGCAGCTTCACCAGCGCCATAAACCTGACGTGCGCCTCCCGTTAGTAACAAACGACCTACTAAGAAATTCAGATTTCACCAAATGGGCCCAGCCTTTCACTCCTGATATTTCATCTGCTTTCAGCGGCCTCATCATCGCACTTTATGGCCTCTGCCTGCAGCAGCCCGGCTTTAATGGCTGCACCTCCACCAGCTTTCACAGGTACTTGTCAAAATGTTTATATTCAGCTGGAGTAAATGGCTGACGTTTATCTCCCCCACACACCTCTCCACCCGCCCTGCAGCCCCTAGCCTGCCCCTGCCTGCCCTGCAGGCAGCTGCCTGCCCGGCCCCGGGGTCTGGGAGTGCTCCTGGGGTGCACGGTGGGGACAGCGTGCTGGGGGAGCTGGGGTGCTCCTCAGTGTGGGGCTGCTGGGGAGCAGAGTGGGTGCCCACGTGTTGCCCGTACCTGTAGGCAGGTATCCCTGGGTTGGCAATCATGATGGACTCCAGGTGGAAGCGCCCATCACCCAAATACCTGCCGAGAAGGAAGGGAGAGCTACAGCCTGTGGGAAATGGCAGCACCCATCCCCGTGCCTGCTGGTTTCCCAAGCTGCAGCTCAAGGAGCTGCTGGGAAGCCGAGCTCACATGCTGGGACTGTGGGGCAGCAGGTACAGCCAGGGCTCCCCGTCAGGGCACGGTGGGGTGGTTGTGCTCAGGGCAAGGAGAGATGGCCAGGCTGGCGTGGGGTGACTGGGAGCTGCTCCATCTCAATGGCTGGTTCTAGACGTTGCTGCTTCCATTTCTAATCGGATTTCAAGTCAGCAATTACATTTCAAAGCCTTTCATTCAGCTGCCCTAATGGAGTGAGGGCTTGGAAAATGAATTCAGACGTAAAACTTGACTAGATTTCGCCCTTAATTGGAGAATGACATTTTGGGAGATCAAAGCTAATTTGTCTGCAAAAGTTAGCCCCAGAGACAGGGGGAAAAGAAGCAACTAATAACGTGGGGAGGAGGCAGGTACATGGGCTGCCTGCACCTGCACCATGCATGGGTGGGTGGTACTTCACCAAGGCTCCTCTGGTGGCAGGAAGGACCCGTGCTTGCCCGTGTGGTGCCAGCCTGGCCACCCCTGCCTGTTCTTGGTGCCCTTGGGCAGAGGTGGAAATCAGCAACTCGCCAGCGTGGCTCAGGGTGAAGCCAGAGCCCCTGGTGAGCCTGGCTCTCCACACAGCCATGCTCAGAAAGGCAGAGGCACTGCTGGCTGCTGCCAGCAGAGTGGGCAAGAAGGGGTTTGGCGGGGCCCAAATCCACACCTGGGCTCCCCAGCTCCCCCCAAGGGTGGGGTTCTTGTATTTATTTATTCTGCAGCACACTGTATTCACAGTACATTAAGCATTTCCATTACCTAAAATAATTAGGTGATAGGAAGCGAAGTGCTCCCTCTAATTTGCTGTCCTTAAATAAAATTAATGTTGCTGTGATGTTGGGCCCCGGCCATTTGTCTTTTCCAATTATCCACCCGCCCTTCCATCTATTATCTATTCTGATATACGACTCAATTATTTCCTCTGTGTTACGAGCACACGCCACTCGGAGCAGTGTGGGGAGGGAGCCCCTTCCAGCCCACGAATGTCCCCTTGCCATTCCCCAGAACCACCCCACTACCAGGCAGGGGGTACAGGCAGGAGGCTCCTGGAGGACCCCAGGTACTTACACAATGGCATCTGTGTCCTGGGCGAGCCGGGGTGATGTGCAGCCCAGGATCTCCCCCGGAGACAGCGGCTTGCACTGGGGCACACATACCTTGTACTGGGACCGTAACTCCTGCGATGCTGCCTGTGGGAGATGTGGGGTCAGTGGGGACAGACAGTGTCTGGCACTGCTGGAGACCCTCGGCAACACCTCAGCTTCAGCAGTCCCAGCTTCACGGGGCACCAGCAGCAATGGCTGTGCCGGTGTGGTCCAGCACAGCGGCAGTGGAGGGGAGCCGGTCTGCTCCAGAGGGTAACAGCCCCACATGGCCAAGACACTCAGCGAGGCTCAGCCAATGTATCAATTAAAAGACAAGGGAAAACACTTAACGCTCTGATAGCCCCGTGTTTAGATAGACATGGCTCAAGAGGCTCATTCATCTCCTCTCATCCTGCCCAGCCGGCCGTTCAGGGGCAGACAGACAGACCCGCCAGAGCTTCCCCTGCTGCTGCCGGCACTGCATCAAAATGCCAAGTGCTCCACCGCCTGCCCTGACATTTACAGAGCAGCTCCCAGGGGAGCTGGGGAGGGGTGCCGCCATCAAACATTGATCCCAGTTATTATAAAGTACTTGATCAACATGATGGCAGCAGCATATGATTGCAGCGACTGGAACCAGCACCACCAGCACCCCAGGGCAGCCGCTCCAGTCCCGGAGACGGGGCAGAGAGGGACCGAGCCAGGATTGAGCCTGGGGGAGACACAAGCCCCATCCCACTCCATGCACTGCCAGGTGTCCCCACCTCACCTGCAATGTGGACACGAACTGGATGGTGCTGACGAGGGCCAAGGAGGTGCCCGCTGCAAAGTTGAAGCGAATGGTCTCAAGGAAATGGGACGCGTCGATCTTTATGTCCACAAACACATAAAGCATCTTTAGCCCCTGTGTGGCATCGATGGGAACTGGCAAGAGGAAGAGAGAGGGTGTGAGTGTGGCAAACACCAAGGACTGTGGTGAATCCCTGGCACATTGGTGAGGCTCCCTGTGCCCCAACCACCCTGCTGTGGGCAGCCAGGATGGGTTCCACTAGCACCCCAGGCAGCGGGTGCAGAGAGCACCCGCTCATTTCTGTCTGGATAATGGCAGCCTGGGGAATCAATGAACACAAATCTAATTACCCCTGGTGCTAAGAAGCCTGTGTCACCACGATTAAGTGAATAATTAAAGTACACAGAGTCCACATCGATCCACAGCTCCTCGTTCACTTCCCATTTTGGTGCTCTTCACCTGATCACGATTAAGTGCGAATTACTCCCTCCCGCGGGGCACGTGGGGCTGGGATAAAGAGGACAAGGTGCTGTGTGGGGAAGTATTGGTCACACTGGGCAGCCTGAAAGGAGCCCAGCACCCTCTGAGCAGCCTGTGGGCACCCCAGAGTGTCCTGTGACCCATTCAGCCCAGTGCAGGCACTGTTGGATAAGGCCCCTTCCTTCTTTTCCTGCTGTTCATTCATGAATAGCAGGTTACAAACCAGGGGTTTCACACTCCCTGTTCCAGGGGTGCCCATAACCCTCCTTGTGTAAGAGAGCACCCAGCACAGATATTTATCACACCAATGGGACAGAGTTCTCAACTGCAGAGTCAGTATTTCACACGGAGCCTGACTCCATTCTTCAAATTCATTTATACAGCCCCATAAAGGTCCAGGAGCGCTGCCAGCCGTGGCAGTGACGGGGACACAGGCACCAGCCGCTCGCTACAGCAATTCCGCTGATCCACCTTAAAACCCAGAGCGTCTTATTGTTATTTTTGGGCTGATTCCATCCTGGGTGGACTTCAAAGTTAGCAGCATCTGGGACAGCAGCGCAGTTTCCATGGCAACTGGATCCAGAGTACCGTCCGCCTGGGGAGCACACAGCCTCCTCCTCCTCCCTTCCCCACCCAGCCTGCGCTGCACCCGGCAAAGCCCTTTCCTAGCCCCAGGGCGAGCGGGACCCCCAGGCTGTCACTTCCCTCTGCCATCAAACCCGACTTCTCCCCAAAGCAAGAGCAGCCCCATCCCCACCAGCAGCTCCTGGGTGAGCAGGGTCCTGCTAAGCCAAGGCCTCACCGCTCTGCTCTCAGGCAGAGGGTTGTGATTTGGGCACTGCAGCAGCACGTGGCCACTGAGCAGGACGAGGTCACCCTGGTGCCCTCAGAATCCTGCCTGCGAGTGGCCGCCCGGTCAGTCTGGCCCCGTTCACAGCCAGCAATGGATCCTGGGGAACAGAAAACCCTTTGGGAAGGGATTAGCCCTTGGAGCTGGTGTCAAACACAACGGGGAGCTGCTCAGCACAGCGTGGTGGCCACAGCAGAGCCTCCGCAGTGCCACACATGGCCATCCTAGCAATGCCCAGGGGTCGGGCGTCACCTACTCAGGCAGCTGTGTCCATAGTGCACCAAGAAGTCAGCGCCCAGGGCCCGGGCCGTGTAGTCATCCACGCAGCACGCGCCGTAAGTCACATCGCCCATCACCACCGTCTCTGCATCCGTGAACCTGTGGGGAGGGACAACACCGAGGGTCACCGTCTGGCTGCCACCCTGCCCTCAGCCCCGTGGCCGGATGCTACCAGGGGACCCCGCACTGTCATCGAGCCCCCTCGCCACGTGCCAAAAAAGACAAGCACTGGCTACTCTCTGAGATGTCAACATGATTAAGCTGGAGAGCGGTAATCCGCCTCTTCAATTGGGTAAAGCTGTTTGCAATTCAGCGGATTATCCGCTCATCAAACAATACGCTGCCAGCTTCCTAATGCTCCAGCGGGGAGCAGAGCAGAGGGAGACCCGGCTCGGCGTGGTGGTGCCACTGTTCCCAACAGCCAGCCACCAGGATGGGCAGAACAGCCACGCTGGTATCCTCAGCTGTGCCAGCCAGGCTGGCTGAACCACTGTCCCCTCATACCTGGGCACCATGTGAGCTGGTGCACACCAGTCCGTGCCCAGACACGTCACCCATGGGTGCCAGTTTGGGCAAGCAGGGTGTGCTCCAGCAGCAGCTGGCACTGAGGTGGCATTTGGTGAGGAAAAGCACTGAGTGAACGCTGGTATTGTCCCATTGCCTGCTCTGACATCTTGGCACTCCAGCTCAAGCCCACCCAGCACCCATCGCCCGGTGGAGGGGCACACAGCAGCACCGGGTGGCAAAGCTGTGGCTCTGGAGTGATTTAAAGACACCACCTTTGTGGGTATTTTATGGCACCATTTTGGGGGATTATTAGCTTGGCTGCCTTCCCAGGGAGCTGCCGTGGTAGCTTACAGATGAAAGCTGGTATCGCAATGACAAAGACCCACGCCTGGAGGGGCTGCTGAAAACAGATGCTCGTTCTGTATTTACACCCGAGATGGCACCGGCGGCTGTAGCCTGGTGCCAGTGGTGTCCCCTCCTGCTGCTGGCACGGGGCTGGGGCCAAAGGGCCAGAGGAAGCGGGAGCCCCCAGCACAGCATCACCCCCCGCTGGCACCCAGTGCTGGCTGGGGGCCAGGGTCCCGCGCGCTCCCCCCGAACGCCAGGCAGAGAGCGTTACGTCGGCGGCAAGAATAGAAATGGTGGGCAGAGCTGGGCAGATGGCAGAAGGTGGAGAAATGGTGGAGCGTGCTGAATATTAACAGCTCCGGCCCATCCATCAGCACCCAAGGAGGGGGTACAGGGGAGCAGCTCTCCTGGAGGATCCCCAGAGAGGGGGCAAAGCCATTCCCACTCCTGCATCCAGCCCAAGCATCTCCAGCTATCCACAGTGTGCCAAGGGTTGGGGACACATTTGGGGACTCACAAAAGATGGACCAGATCCAGCCAGCACCCAAATCTCCTGCTCCCTCGCTGCTGGCATGGCCTGGGCAGGCCGGGTCCTGCAAGACCATGCCATGGGGCTGGGGGCTGCCAGTGAAGGTTCGAGAAAGCTCTTCCCCACCCCCCCGAGCCCCCAGCCCCCTCTTCTAATGAGAGGTGATGAGATGAACATGAATCAGACTCCACACATCTCAGCAAAAGTGGAAAATTATTCAGCTCCTTAAGATTCAGGACGGGGAGGTCTGACTCAGAGCGGCAGCCAGCGCCGCTTAATTTTTTATAGATTAAAATGTATGCAAATTGGCCCAAACCCCAGAGAAAGTCCCTGGGGGTGAAGAGCAAGAAAGTGAAATAGCAACGGCAGAGGGAGGAGGGCAGAAGCTGGTGGAGGTGC
Source organism: Corythornis vintsioides (assembly GCA_025447755.1). Classification (NCBI taxonomy): domain Eukaryota; kingdom Metazoa; phylum Chordata; class Aves; order Coraciiformes; family Alcedinidae; genus Corythornis; species Corythornis vintsioides. Next base: position 4,561 of record JAOEGS010000736.1, on the reverse strand, counting down.
CCGTGGCCCCTGCCTGGCATGCAGGGCTGCAGCCGGCAGTACGTGGCCACCGGATCAGTGAGCAGGGAGAGAGGGGCCTGAGCCCTCCCCTGGCCACAGGGAACCATCCTCCTCCGGCTGCGGGGAGCGGAGCCACGGCCGAGCAAGGAGCAGAGAGGCCAGGGGACGATGGCTGGTGAGGAGGGAGCCCAAGGGTGCTGCCATGGCGGCCAGCGAGGTGGGGAGGGTGCCGGCAGGAGAGGCGCAGAGGCAGTGCGGTCACCCACACCGGCCGAGCGGAGCCGCAACTGCCTCCCGAGACAAATCAAAGGCAGGCGCGGGGGCCTCCCCTTGATGTTTTAATCAGTTTGGTGTCGCCAGAGCCTTTCATCAAACTACAGAGGAAGGAAACATCAATTAGCAGCCACCTGCCTCCGATGCAGGCCGGGGAGCTCTCACCAACCAGCCCGGACGGGGATGCAGGTGAGGGGCAGCCACTGAAGTGTCCTTGCGGGTTGTTTGGTGTCCCCAGCAACTCCTCGGGTCCCAGTGGCGTGCCAGGGCTGTCCCCACCCTGCGCTGAGCTGCTCGCTACAGCTGGGAGCTCATGAATATTGAACACGTGGGGAGGTTATTCATCTTTTACGTCCCGCAAACCCCGGCTCATTCTGAAAAACCGCCCGGCCTTAGCATTTTTCTCGTCTCCCCCTAATTCATTATCTCCTCTTTTAAACAGATGGCTCCCAAAATCCCATTTATAAAGTGCCATGCTCAGCACTGGCAGGATGAGCACCCAGGCAGGCCAGGTCCCGGTCCTGATCACAACTGCAGGGACTCCTGGAGCTTTCCAGCACTGCTTTTCCCTGGGCAGTGTGGGATGGAGGCAACAGCAGACTGGGGACAAGCCTTGGGGCTAAAAACACAGGGACAGGTAGGCACAGATGGGGCCAGCATGTCCCCAAGCATGGGGTGGCTGCTCCTCACCAACCAAGCGCAGGCTCCAGGCTGGAGCAGCCTTGATTTATCCCAGCACCTCGACAAATAAATGAGAGCATTTGCTGCTGGCAGGAGCGCAGGGTCCCCTGGCGCCGCGGCAGCGTGTGAGTGATACCGCGCTGGTCCTCAGCACATGAAGCAGAGCTGCTCTCCCCAGCACAGAGTCCTCAGCCCTGGCATGTCCATCATGCCTGGCTCCAGCAGCCCTGGGCAGGGACTGAGCAGAAAGTGGCTCGTCCTGGCACCATGAGGCTCCTGGAGGATGAAGCTGGCATTGAGATGTTGGGGTGGGCACCTCTGTGTCCTGCCAGGGGTGTGGATGTGGAGTGAGCTGCTCCTTGTTTTACAGTCACCTGCCTCGCCTGCCTGTGGCCCTTCACGGCACGTCACACTGTGGTGTGGTGTCACCTCCCTGACAAGATGGCGAAGACCCCAGGCCCTGTCCCCTGGGGGAAAGGCAGAGCCCCACAATCACCCCACAAAACCAACAACCTCTGCCTGCCCAACCTGTCCCAAGGACGGGTGCCAGCTGCTGTCCTGAGGCATGGGGGGGGGCTGCGCACAGCCCCACTTGAGAACAATGTGCTTAATTAGCAGAGAAGCCCATCACCAAGCCCCATTACCAGACTCCCAACTTCATTAGCGCAGGAAGGCTGCACGTAATTAAAATAATGAGTTTGCAATTTTACTGCAAACGGTGCTGGAAGAGCCCTGCTGCAGCTGGGCAGTCGCCACCCGCGCCGAGCCCTGCAGAGCGGTGGCAACTGGGTCAGGACAGGGAGAGGTGGGTGTCCCTACAGCCCCCCAGGAGCAGCCATCTCCAGATGGGTCCTCTCCCCTGGGGGACCTTCCCCTCTGTCCTCACTGGAGGTGCCAGGACAACCCCACCATCCCGAGGGACACATCCCGGGGATATCCCAGCTTTGCTGGTCCTGGAGCTGAAAACAAATCCAAGTAAGGCAAAACAAGAGTCCATTGCACGATGGGGGCAAAGCCACCATGGCCATCCTGTGCCCATATGGTGCCTGTCCCCTCCTCCCCAGAGCTGGTGCTGTGATCGGTGCCAGCTCCCCAGGATCTGTGGGGACATGGGGCACACGGTAGAGGGCACAGCCCAGCTCTGGGAGATGACAGCCCTATAGACTCCCCCCTGCCTGGCTCCTCCAGTGTCATCACCGCCCAGGCAGAGGTTTTAAACATCTCCAATGAAGTGAGAACTTCATTCTCCCTAACGATGCTGTTGTGTGGTTAATGACAGTGATTAAATTCCACTGCCCAGGGTGCTTCTTCGAGATGCCAGCGTCTCTGGGTTGCACTTGAAGGACAAGGATAGAAGGGATGGATGGCAGTGCTGGCTGGTGGCTGCATCCTGACCTGTGTTAGCATCCCAGGATGGCCCTTTGGGATCTCATGGTGATGCTGCCAGCTTCACCACGGCATTTAGTGCCACATCACTCAGTGCCACATGGCAGACCTGCCCAGCCAGGAGACCTAGGGGTCCTGGTGCCCTTGTCTTGTCACCTGCCAGCCCCAGGAAGGGACAACCTCTGCTGCACTGGAGACCTACTGGGCACAACAGCCCTCACTATCACAGCTGCTGGCCAGAGTGGGGCATTTCAAGCCATGCCAGGGCCACAGCAGTGCATTTCAAGCCATGGCAGGGCTGCTGGGCTGTGTGCACATCAATCAACTCTTTGCCACCCAACCAGAGACGATTCAAAGCCTTTTGTCACTCCGACTGTCCTCACACTCTGCCAGGGATGGTCACCGGGATGCTCTGTGCCACCCCCCCAGCGCTGCCTCACTCAGATCCTCAAAGTCATCAGGCCGCTGGGAGGTGCTAAGGCTGTGCCAGAGCACAGGCATGAGGACACCCCTGAGACCCCCTGTCACCTCCCATCCCCAGCGCCGAGCCGCGGCCGATTAGCAGCAGGAGCTGCTCAGACAGAGGGATTAGCAGCTGCGAAGCCTGACAGCGACTTTATGAACAGGGAATCCAAAGCCCAGCTGAGAGCCCAGCTGAGCCTCCTGCTCCAGCCCCGGCTGCGGGAGAGGAGGGCTCGGCTCCCCGCTCCCTCCTCGCCTCGCCCAGCCGCTGCTACCAGGGGGCACCGCTGCCACGCCCCACTCCCACCCCCGGTAAGGCGATGGGTGGGCTAAGGGGGGGGCTGCCCCCCCCTCCCTGAGACGCGGTCCGAGCTCCCCCCGCACGCTGCCGCCCCCCAGCACGAGTTACCCTCTGCCGAGTGACATCAGCCGTGACAAACGGAGCCGATCTGGAAGGTGCCGCCAGAGCGTCGTGATGCGGTTTGGGCAGCCCCGCCAGCTCAGCAGACCCCAGCCCCGCCATCGCCACCTACCCCTCCGGCATAGGTTCGATAATGACAAAGCTATTAACGCTAATTAACTGGGCCTCATGCCGGTCAATGCTATAAGTGCGCTCTTGATTTCAAAGGCTCCGGGCTGAGCACCCCACCAGTCTTTCTAGAGGCAGCAGCTGTGACACTTCAGCTACAGCTTCATCCCCGCGGCCCCTCGGGGCTCAGCGAGCAGCGGCACAACACTGGGAAGCTCAGGCGAGGTGCTGCGAGGTGGGTGTGGGGGTGGCCCTGCCTGGCAGTGCCCTCCACAGCACGGCCAGGCCCTGGCACTGCCCCACTCTCAACCCTCCCCAGCACAGCCAGGTCCTGGCACTGCCCCGCTCTCGACTCTCCCCAGCACAGCCAGGCCCAAGGCACAAAGATTTGATTAAAAGGCAGCTCCAGCAGAAGGGATAGAGATTCTGTCTGGGTGGTGGCAGAAGCATCTCTGGTGTGGCCAGAGCACATTGGGATGGGCACTGTCACCAGGACACACAGGGGTGAGCTCACTGGCATCCCCAAACCCCAACTGCCACCAGTAAGGAGGGGGCTGGAGGCTGCAGGGATGGGCTGGGGAGGTCCCTGCAGGTACAGGTATCCCTGGCATGCTAAGTCCTCACATCCCCGCTGTCCCCAGTGGGAAGGGGACACACCACACCAGGCTGACTGTCCCCAAGCCCCTGTCCTCAGCCCAACGGTGGCAGCCACACCCAGAGCAGGCAGCTACAGCAATTCCCATCACGTCGGTGGCTGGTCCGGTCCCAGTGTCGGGTGAGGACCAGCAAGAGTGATTCCACATGAACACCACTGATGAATACTAATAGCAGTGACACACAGGCACTAACGAGGCCACCTTCGATTCTCACCTCACCGGGTGACCAGGGAGGCCAAGGTTGGGCTCACTCTTGCCCATGGCAACGATCCTCCAGCTGGCAGAGCTGACACCCAATCAAGCATCACGGATGGCACCCAGTGATCCCAGCAAAGGACCGGCAGCGAGGTGTCTCTGGGTGCTGTGCAAGGGAAGGATACAACCCTCTTGCTTGGCATCAAAGCCATCCTCCATTCCAGCTGTTGACTCACTGGCACTGCCACGTTGCTGCTCTCGGCCAGGCACCTCTCACGTAGCTCCCACCTCCCACCAGCGCCCCCCCTCCTTGGCCCCCCGCAACAACACCCCCCCCCCCCCCCCGCCCCCCCCACCTCCCCCCCCCCCCCCCCCCCCC